>JAUNZO010001619.1:0-301322 GCA_031894775.1 Chloris gayana
TGCCCATTCCTGAACTGAACCCAAAAGGAATACTGCCCTCAGTGAGCAATTCTACATCTGGACAGGGCAAATAAGACAATAGGCATTACAACTAGCATGGTCCATGGTGAATGAACGGTATATCTTTTCTATCATGTAAACAGAACCTGATTAAAACACAACTGAGAGAAAGAAAAATACAGAGAAATATGACCTGCATTTATTTATTTATTCTGTCAAGGAAATTAAAGATATCAAATATGACAATATCACAATGGTAAGCTGTTCAAATGAAGACAACTGCTCCTCGTTATTTTGACACCTCCTTCCATTATTTGCCAATCACAAATTTGATTCTAGTATTTAACTCTAGAGATACAGCTTTAGAATTTAAAAGTAGATGATTAAACTAACTAGTTGAACATCTCACTCCTAGTATAATGCTATATTTATTTTCTGTACCCATTCTTATTCACATAAATTTATTTCATGGGAATACAATCTACATAATAAATGATGAAGATGGATAACATAATGTCTACTTTACAGTTTTATAAAGCACAGACTATGCAAATGTAGAGAATAAAACGTAAAACAAAAGGCAAACTCACCGCGCTAGAATCTTGGCCAATGACAAAAACCAAAATCTGAGGCTGAAATTTATCGATTGCCGGAACAACCAACTGATCCATCGCATATTCATACCCAGCATCTCCACTTCCGTTAGGCAAGGGTATATTGAGATTGTAACCCAGTCCCTTGCCTTCCCCAGTCTCATCAACCGAGCCACTTTGCGGATGCGATGGACCCCAGGAACCATGCCTCATATGGAGAGAAATCGTCAGCACGTTGTCCGTGCGATAGAAGCCCTCTGCAGTACCGTTCCCGTAGTGCACGTCAATATCGACGACGGCGACCTTTGCGCGCCCAGAATCCAGAGCCAGCTGCACGGCAAGCCCGGCATTGTTGAGGAAGCAGTAACCATCCGCACGGTCGGGCTGCGCGTGGTGGCCAGGGGGCGGACCAACGCGTAGGCCAGGTTCCCGTGGCCGTCTAGTATGTGCCTCATGGCCGAGAGCGTGGTCCCGGCCGCCAGAAGTGCGGCGCCCCAGGAACCCGGGTTCAAGAAAGTGCCTTCGCACAGCTTCGTCGCTCCGGCGGCGTTCGCTTGCACGAGTTCCTCTATGTATTCTGCCGATCCAAGCAAGGTTCAACAACTATCGTGATGAGTACTAATTCATTACGTAATTGTTTTTCTTGTTACAGAAATGTGATCCAAGTTACAAGGGGGATTGTCTGTGAGCAGGATTTTGGGGGACTGACCGGCGGAGTGGAAGGAGTGGAGCTCGGCGGTGTGCGCGGGGCTGCCGGAGTGCCATGAGAGGAAGGGCGCAATGGGCCCGCGGCGGAGGATGGAGACCATGTTGCGGACGCGGTCGGCGTTCTCCGGGTGCTGGTCCAGCACGTCGAGGAAGCCCGGGTCGCGGCCCGAATCGAAGACGCCGCGGCCGGCGTCGTGGGCCAGCATGCCCTCATGCCAAAACACCGCCAGCTTGTCTCCTGGCGGCGGAGGCGACCCCTCCTCCTGCGTTGCGGCCGCTGCCGGCGGCGGCGGGGAAGAGCCGGGGTCCATCGGCACGGGTGTTTGCGGACTTGCGGCGGAGCTCACGTTTTTTCTCTCCCAACGCCTGACGCTTGGACAGAGTCAGACACAGCCTGGAAAGTGGAACCTGGAACTGGAACTGGAAAGGCGATATAATGGGCTAGAAGCCCACGGGCTTATGGGCAGTTGTATTGCACGTGGATCTAGTCATTTGGGCCTTTGGAGTCTACTATTCGGCGGCACGAGGGCGCCCTGGGCCAGCATGCTTCTCTTTTTTTTTTGCAGTATATGTGGATCTGCTGTACCATTGTACTACCATGGTATTTTTGCTTTGCCAGCATTTGCAGAACGCCGGCCAATATGGAATCTCTTTGCACCTGTGCGTACGGTCTGTACTGTGTTCATGCTGTAAATACTCGGTAAATAACATGTCGGCAGATCAATCTAACATTCTAACTGCTAACGCAGCCTCAAATTAACGCTGTCAAACGCTACCGACTACCGTGATAAAACACGTCTCAGCATGAAGGCGTTCTCCGTGCTGCCGTGCATCAGTCTAACTTTACTGTCAACGATGGTACTAATGTAGCCACAAAAGAACACTGTCAAACGTGTCGCAGCGCCGAGGGATCACCGTGCGTCATATCATTCGGTCGTCGCACTGCGGCACAAGTGAAAAATTTGTCCGAGAGGCTTGATCACATTCGGCTGCAAGTTGGTCGCACACCCGGCGTCCGTGTACGATCTGGGCGCTGCGAATGGCGCCACGGTCGTATGCGACCCGAGCAACGTGCGGCTGCTCACCGCCGGGTTGTCATCTTCCCCGTGGCCAACGCGGCCGCACGTGGATTCCCCCGCTGCCGATCCAGGGCCTGCCGCCGTTCCTGTTCTGTTGCGAGGTTCGGGTCAGGTTTGCTGGCGCGCGCGCGTCCTGGGGCACACGACCGAGATGCGCCTGCCACCACCCGTTCTCTCAGTTTGGTCCTGCACTCGTGTTGCTGCGACCCACTTCTGTTGAAGCGAACCAGTCCTCGTCTGTTCCTCACAGCCCAATCGGCGGCTGCTAGATCATTTTGGGGATGAAAGATATTGTACGGTAAAAGGTGCTGTGCTTGGTACCATGTACTGTGGGGTTGGGAAGGTATTCGTGCACGACAGGGTTGGTCCTCCAACTTCTTCGATCCAGATGGCAAACTTTTGCTTTTCTTTCTACTAGTAACTCAGTAGGTTAAGCTGCATTCTGGTCTTGTGGAGTGCCGGATCGGACCTGCCATGTCATGTATTACACGAACTATTCGTTTGACAGCTACCTTGTTGGTTGTGTCGTTGTACCCCCGTGCGCCTTTGCGATTCCTTCAATCGCCGCCCGACACGACAGTCCTTGCGCTGCCGAAAGTTAACCTGCAATCTGATTTTGTATACGAAATTAATACAACACGGGCGCTTTTCCGGCCGGCTGAAATGACAAGGAGTCTAGTAATTGTTTTCCCAGCTCGGTGGGTGGTTGCACTGCAAAACGCGAAGACGCAGTAGTAGGAGAAGCCGCGCGCTACAGGAACACCGCACCTCGCTGATGTTTACGTAGAACCCTCTGCAAGCGGGGCGCGCCCGGCTCCATTCCTTCCGGAATTAGGTGGGCGGACAGAACGATCTCTCCCGAATCCGAAATCATCAGCGATGATGCACGGACAGACACACACACACACCAATTAATAATAATAGAGCTAAGCTAATAAAGTACTGTACTTTGTTACCAAATCGCTCGCCCCACTCTCAGTCTCGGGACAAGAGAGACGTCGCCGTCGGCCGCCCACACTGGTCACGCCTCTCGATCGATTCCGACAGCAGCTTCATCCGTTCTTCACACGCTGCCAGCCGTCGAAAAGCACCTTCGTTTATCTGGTTCCGCTCGATCATCGCTCACGAGAGAGAGAGAGAGCCAACAAGTCCTAACTAGCTAGTAGCCCCCTCGAATTAGAATTAGGTATCGGCTGTCTCTCGGGGCCAGCCACGCCCGGTTCTTTCCATCTCCGGTGGTTCCGTGTCCGCTGGTGGTTGCGGCGTCCTTCTCCGGCCCGGTTTCTTAAGAGTTGGGATAATAATAATATTCTCGCGAATGGAAAAGGGGGTCGGAGACCGGCACCTGCGAAGAGATTTGGGCGTTGCGTTTTGTTCCTCCCTGACGCCAACGGGGCACCAACCTTGGATGGGATTCGTACAGCTTTTCTCGATCCAGATCTTCGAACTCGTTCCAGATACGAGAGAGAGAGATGAACCAAAAGGGTTTACCGATTCGGCATCGGCGGTGGGCTGTACGGCTCGCCGGCTGCTCCAAATTCGGCAGATTTTGATCCGAAAAAGACAAGGCTGCATCTGCATTGCATGTTCTTCGTCCCTCGACGACTTTCTACGGGCCTCGTCGAGCCGGCCACAATTGCTTTTTGTTTAGAGCTGTCTGTAATCATCGAATTGCGCTGCTCGAGTGCACGCGCCACGGCACAGCTCCAGAGCCTGCCGTTCTGTTGCTCGTAGAGTGACAGCGCCTGGTGGATGAAGAAGATCAGTGATAATTTTATTTTTTCACCAACGAACGAACGACACTGATAATTGCGTGGAGTGACGCTAACTACTCACGCCATGAAGATTGTCCGGTTTAGCTGGGGCACGCGCCTGTTACGAAAATTGATTTGTTCCGAGCGACACGGGAAAAATCATGAGTGTGCCGCTCATGGTCGGCGCTTACAGCCACCAGCCAAACACAAGCGGCGAGGGAGCAAGAGGAATCGCCGGCACGCCGTCATCTGTTGTGATCTGCAGTGTTCTGACAGTCCGACAGGTCAATGCGTCGGTTTTAGCGAGCGCGAGGCGAACCATGAGACCCCGACCTTGGAGCTCGCAACAGGCAGCACGAGCACGAGCACCCAGCACGGAGACGTCACGTGCAGCTCCGTGTCGCCGGGTTCTTCTTCTCTCTCTCTCTCTCCTTATCCGCCCGACATGATGCCCGGCAGGCACGGCGTTATCTTAGCTTAACGGCAGGTGTGAGAGCGGGTGAATACCGGACCCGCTTGTCAGTGGAACAACAGGTGAGCGCCCGAATTCAATTTCAGTCTTCCGTACTATCCTGTTACTCATGATGCTGCCGACGGTGCAGTGCCTCACGCCGCCCGTACTCTCTGCAAATTAGTAATTACCACCACACTGTACCGTAGAAAACACAAATTACTGTAACAGAGATTCTCTAGGCCGTGATCTTCAGTTCAGTACTACACATAGTCAAGATGGTCAAGAGTACCAGGAAGTTGTTTGATCTTGATCCCATGGCCCGGAGAAATATCACGCTAGTACTACATGGATTGCAATGTTGTGTATTTATGTGATTTATTTTGTTTTACCGGTGTTCGTGGAGAAACCGTTAATTCGTTCCGGGAGAATCGCCCTGCCTGATTGACCTCGATAAAGAAGTGCTATTAGTACAGGGCACCAAGCCGAACCAGCCATGCATGCATTATAAATCTCTTGGCAAGTTGAGGTAAGCATGTGAACGAATAATTTAACCACTTGCAGAGTTGGTCATGCCAAACAATATGTAGGCCAACCTCTGATGTCAGAAATCGACTCTCCATGGTTTAAACATCAAATCGTTTTGTCGGAGCGTTCCTTTGATTAGCGATACAAATGTAGCCATTTTGTACTGGTGTTGTTTCCTTTTCAATATACTACTATGTATACCTTTTTAGATGTGACCGGAGCTTCATTAAAACTAAGGGAACCCATCTCCCACTGTTTTATAAAACTCGTCAATGGTGGTGTATCTTAATGCACCATTTATGTGGAGAAATCTTCTAATCCCTGATGGATCTGATTCTCAAGTTTTTTTTTGCTGATTTTGCCCTGACGAGTGCATCTTGATGTGGACAAAATTGCAAAAACTCCGCCTCATCCTCCGTTGCGGTTCAAATCTTTGAAATCTAACACATTGTTTACATTAATTTTGAATAAATTAGTATTACACAAAAATAAAAAGATATAGTAATGAAGCACAATATTCAGAAAAAATGATGCTGTAAATATTTGAAATCGTAGAAATTGCCAAAAACTCAGCCTCCTCCCCGCCGTGGTTCAAATATTTGACATCAACACACTGTTTATATTAATTTTGAACAAATTAGTATTACACAAAAAATATAAAGATATAGTAATAAGCACAAGATTCAGAGAAAAAATGATGTCGTAAATATTTGAAATCATAATAAAATGTAAAAGATTACTTCATCTAAATTTTTCAACTTCGTTAAGCATGCTGTACTTTACTGGTTATTATCACACTGGGGCAAACAACACTTTTAAGCCAGTAGCACAGTCATCCCCCACCTGGCTGGGTCTGCTGATCTGCCTTTAACCCCACCGCACCACCACCGCCCGCCGTTGCGGCCGCGCCGTATATAACCCGCCGAGCAAACTCCGTCGCCCACACGGCCACACCGTTACGCCTACGCCGCAGCCAACCACCAAATCAAATCCGGGGCCATAGCAAGCGGCCAACGAGGCCGCCGAGCGGGCAGGCGAGGCGAAGCCGCGCGACCGCAGCAGCCTGCGACGCGGGAGATCTCGCTGCGACGCCGCCCCCGTCGCCGGTTTCAGCCGACACCGGAGGAGAAGCCTCGTCGGCGCAGCCGGCGCTCCCCGTCGCCGGCCAATGCAGGTGGACACCGCCGCGGTAAGCCCCCTCTGTCTCCGCCGGGTCGCGTTTGGTGGGAACAGCGGGCTTGCTGCGCTTGCTCAAGTGCAACACTGTTTTCGAATTAGCAATCAAATTTGACTCCTACTGTTTTTGATGTATATGGGAGCTAGATTCTCGTCGAGTAGCCCATCGATTCCCGTCGTTCAAAAACTTGCCTGCGCGGCATCATCTCTCCTTTCTAAGGAAAGGCACATGCTGTGGCTTTGATTGGGTGGCACGTGACGTGGGTGCGCTTTCATCAAAGCTTGTTTGGCTTATTTGGTGTCTGGATGCTTTATTTTGCAGAGCTTGCTTAGGCTGTCGAGGTGTTCGAGTTCCAGCTGGGCTGGAGAAATGTGATCAGTTTGGGTATTTAGAGATTCTCATATAGCTTCTGCTGGCTGCTGCTATAAACCTGTCATTGTCCTGTAACGGATTGGTGCCCATGGAGTCGCGGATGGATCAATATGAGATTATGGAGCAGATTGGCCGTGGTGCCTTCGGTGCCGCCATCCTTGTGAATCATAAGACTGAGAAGAAAAAGTAAGAAAATCAGTGTGTTCACTGTACGCAGCTTCCTCTTTCAGTTAGGTGACAGTACGCATATCTTGCAGGTATGTTTTGAAGAAAATCCGGCTTGCAAGGCAGACAGAGCGTTGCCGGAAGTCTGCCCATCAAGAGGTTGGTGCAAATGCATCATTGTTAGGTTCTTTTCTTGATTTGCTGGCTGTGCTTTGAATACTGGATTAAAGTAAGCATAAATTGCAGATGGCTCTCATTGCCCGGCTGCAGCACCCATACATTGTCGAATTCAAGGAGGCTTGGGTTGAGAAGGTTTAAAACTTTATAAGCTTGTTCTTTATTTATGTCTTCTGTTTAAAATTGTTTAGTTGACAAGGTGAGTTATGCAGGGTTGCTATGTTTGCATTGTCACGGGTTATTGTGAAGGTGGAGATATGTGAGTGTGATTTAATGTTTTCGAGGTTAGTTTTTCCGTATCTGTATTATGGATTGTATTATATCTCACTTTTGTCTTGTATCACAGGGATGAACTGATGAAGAAATCAAATGGTACTTACTTTCCTGAGGAGGTATGAGACAAATTGCCTCTTTTGTTCATCTGATTGAAAGAATAAAAAAGATGTAGCACTGTGCTCATAATGCATGGTTTATCCTCAGACATTGCTTAAATGGTTTGCTCAATTGGTACTTGCTGTTGACTACTTGCACTCAAACTATGTCTTGCATCGTGACCTGAAGGTAAGCAACAATTGGTGAAACATAGTCATTATCATTTTCTTATGCAATAGATGGTAATGCGTCCTTGTAATTGCAGTGCTCCAACATATTTCTCACCAAGGACCAGGACATACGCCTTGGTTAGTATCTAAAAGAAAATATAGTAATACATATTTGTTGCTGACATACTATGTTTGTATCTTGTAATTTTTTATGCTATGAAGTTACATATATTATATGATTTACATGTAGGAGATTTTGGCTTAGCTAAAACTTTAAAGGAAGATGATCTAACTTCATCGGTATGGTCTTCCTTTTTCCATACTATTAAGTATTTGTTTGTCTCAATATTTTGTGTCAATGTATGATCTTAAATTCTCCTCTTTGAGGAAAAATATTTAGTGCATTATTAATCACTTCTATTGTACGCGAGCTAAGACAGTAATCATATCATCATTATGTCCCATGAGTATACTTCTCATACCATTTATACGTATTATTATTGACTGTTTTAATGCTTAATTGGAACTTAAATTCCTTTTCTATGATTGGTTGAGATTTGGGCCCTCGGCTGTTGGGCACAAATTTCCAGTGAGAGATCTAGTGGTGATAAAGAAATTCTATGGGGCAAAAGGAATTGGGCAAAAGGAATTAGAGTTGAGAACCGGTGGCAAAAGTGATTTCTCCTTTCTCCTTTTTCCATCATAAACCAAGTAGACATGCAAGTTTTGTTTTTAAGGGAGGTAGACATGCAAGTTGATCTCATGGAAAATATTAGAGCATGATTCTAGTTCTGTGCACACATTCTAAGTGGTTATAATATGCTTTCTTTAGGTTGTTGGAACACCAAATTACATGTGCCCGGAGCTGCTTGCAGATATTCCCTATGGATTCAAATCGGACATCTGGTCTCTTGGTATTACACTTTGTCTGTCTCAGTTCCATTTGTAGCATAAGATGTTCACATGGCTACTTATTTACTAAATTCTAATTTAATTTGTATGCATCTAGGATGTTGTATGTATGAGATGGCAGCCCATCGACCCGCCTTCAAGGCTTTTGTGAGTTTTGATCAGATCTTATTGCTTGCTTCAAACTGATTAGCTAGAATTACATATCCTTTTTCAATATGAGTTGGAAATTCCTCTTTCTATCTTACATTACATCAATTAGGATTGCAAACAAAAGTAGGAATTCCTTGCATGTTTTCATATACCTGCAAATTAATATACTCCATTCCGAAAATGAAGTCGCTCCAACATAAGAAGTTGAACTGCAGCCAGTATCTGAACTATGTGAATTACAAAATGGAGGGGTACATCATACTGGGACATTAGAAACTAGCAGATACAGGCCAATAAAAAGCTAGAAGTATTCACAATTATAATTAATTTGTAAGTATAGTGTCACATTAGAGTGCATTTTTTTATTGAAATGGAGGGGGTATATCATACTGGGACATTAGAAACTAGCTGATACAGGCCAATAAAAAGCTAGACGTATTCGCAATTATAAGATTAATTTGTTAGATATTGTCACATTAGAGTGCATTCTTCATTGTTGAACTTTATTCTGTAGTGTTACTACTCTATTTTATATGAAACTTGTTGCAATTAGTTTGGTAAAATAGAATGCCTGCTGGTTTCAGTGTTTATTGACTGATAAGTGATAAGGTGCGTTTTCCAATCGTGGATATGATGTTTTCAATTTTTTTATAATAAAAAGTGACTGTGGCTACTTTCTGGTTTCTTGAATGGGTTTTACATTCTTCTCTGGAGGACCAGGCATACATCAATGTAGCACAGTTCCTTACCTCAAAAGTTTTAGCAACTGACACTGTTCAATTCACGCAATAATTCATCAATGAAAATATTTACTAAAAACAATACTCAAATCGATCTTCTCAATAGGAAAGAATGATCAGTATTTTTTCTGCCTTGCAAGTCAAATAGGATATGCAGTAATAAAAGCATATGATAAAACGTTCTTTTAGTAATGACACTATTTACTATTGTTTCTAAATTTTTTTGCTGGATTTATCTTATCACTGTTGTTTCCAGGATATGGCTGGATTGATAAGCAAGATAAATCGGTCTTCCATGGGTCCCTTGCCTGCCTGCTACTCGGTATCTATGTAAGCGTGTTTCTGTACCCGGAGTAGGTCTTATGAAGTTAAATAATTATGCTTTTAAGTTTAGGTGATCTTGGTAACTTAATTCCATCACATGGCATGTGCTTTACATAAGGAAACAATTTCTTGAGAATCAAGTAATTCTTGCGCATATGCAGTAATAAAAGCATATGATAAAACACAATTTTCCTTTGTTCTCCCATATCAATGTTAAAGTATTTATTATTGGGAACAGGAAAACCCTAATCAAAAGTATGTTGAGGAAGAGTCCAGAGCATAGACCAACTGTAAGTAAATAAGCTTTCAACTTAGAACGTTCCATGTGACAGCAATTTCTTTCATATGTATCCTGAAGATATGTGTCATATCATTGAACAGGCATCTGAGATTCTGAAGAATCCATACCTGCAACCTTATGTGAACCAATACCGTCCTCTTTCCGATGCTTCAAACCCCATGCGGATGCCAGAGAAACCATTAACGGCTTCACATAGCAGTCAAAGAAGCATGTCTGACAGCCAAAGTAGTAGCATTTCCAGTAGTGATATTGACAGTACCCAATCAAGCGACAGAAGTACATCAGGCGGAGCTGCAAGTACTGATAGAAAGATCACTGATAATGGAAGTGTTCGAGATGACCTAGATGAAAAATGTGTAACGCCAGAAGATCTTAGAGGCAACAAAGAAATTTCTAGTGAAAAATTCAGAAGGCAAGATTCGTCTAAATCCATGCATGTTGATCACCATCCCAGAACTGAGAGTAAACAACCGAAGATCATTGAGCAGATTATGACAACACTTAGAGAGGAGAGTAGGCTTAGGGAAAGCAATTCTCCTTTCAAAGGTGGTGGTGTAAGGTTGAGTTCCGGCCTTGGCAACAATAATGAAGATCAACCATCTCAGATCTCAAGGACAAATAGTGGCATATCATATGGTTTAAAATCTGGTGGCATTTTATCTCGAGATGAACATTTGAACCAAGTTGAAACATCACCACCCTTGAAGCAACTGGTATGGTTTGAACCTTTTTTTTCTTTTCCTTTTTACATGATCCAGTTTTCTATTTCTTACTCAATTCTTCTGGTAATGATCTTGCAGTCACCTATTGTTGAACACGGCACAAAAAGCAAAACTGTCGGATCATCAACTCCTCAACCTGGCAAACTGATCACAGAAAATGGTACTGTAGCTTCTGGAAAAACTAAGAGCAAGACACTACCAGCTACTACTAGGCGCCCTAGCCCTCAGAGGCAAGCTGGACTAAGGACTCCAAGCCCCCCAGTAACAATGACAAAACGGGCTCATACCAGGGTCATGGCAGAGAGTGAGAAAACGCCACAACCACCAACCTATGACCAATATAATGATCTCAGTGATCGTCGTTGTAATGTGACGGTGTCTGAAAATAGTTCTGAAGCACAGCGTATGAAGACTGGCACTCCGCAAGCAAAATCTGCAAATCTTTGGGAACTTTTTACTGTGGCGGATAAAGAACAGAGCAGTGCTTGTTCAAATTCTACAGTTGGTTGTATTGAAAAGATGGGCCAGTCTGAACTAGCTGAATCTAATTCCCCAGTCTGCTTCAATTCAATATGTACAGGGTCCTCTCCAAGCAATCTCAATGAAGAGGATAATGCAAGCATACTAACATGTAGGGAAACTAACCATGACAAGAATACTGTGACAATTAGTGGTGGTTCAAGCCTGAGCTCTGTTATTGACCCATCCTTTCTTAGTTCCAAAGAAAAGTTTGTTGCCAAGGATGATATTCAATCCAGCAAACATGAGAAGAGCACTATCACATGCCAAGGTGATGAGGATAAGTTCACTGTCCAAGAATTCCTTTCATCAGCACCAGAAGTTGCTCCTTCTGTTTCATCAGCACCAGAAGTTACTCCTGTTTCATCAACAGCAGAAATAGCTTCTTCCCTTCTAATCCCACAAGGCATGTCATGCGAGGAACCTACTTCAATTCAGTCATTGAAGAAAGTAGTAGTTCCTCATTTAAATCCTTCAGTTGATGTTCAACAGAATATAAGACACAATAAATTATGTGTTAGTGACAAGAAGCCGATATCAGAAAGTGCTGAAAGGGAAGCCCATAGTACTGATATCATCAGGCATCTGAATGTTGTATCAGAAGATGTCAATGTACGGAGCAGCTCATCAAATGCTCTGTCTTCAGGACTTCCCTTGGTCGCTGCCAGATCAAATATTTCAGAGGCTAATGCTGCCATTAAGATTCTTGCTTCTTCAGACGTGGCAAAATTGTCTACTATTACATCCGAGGCCAGCAATAGAATTGAGGCATCCCCTGCTAAGGAAACACTTGATGTCACATCATTTAGGCAGCGAGCCGAGGCTCTTGAAGGGCTCCTGGAGCTTTCTGCAGATCTTCTTGATAACCATCGGCTAGAGGAACTTGCCATTGTTTTGAAGCCATTTGGGAAAGATAAGGTTTCCCCACGAGAAACTGCTATCTGGCTGGCTAGAAGTTTCAAAGGGATGATGAATGATGAACCAGGTCGCATGTCGCTGTGAGTGCCAAGAGTTTTTTTTTTCCATGTGCTTTGAGTAACTCAGAGCAGCTTGATTTGACAGTAGCAGTGCTGAGTTGCTCAAAGCTGCCTGATTTGATAACAGCTTGTGGTCTTTTTTTTTTCATTTTTAGAAGACAAGCTTGCTGTCTGTGCTGCCAGTTTTTGCCATTTTGATTGTTCCATTCTTTCTGGCGTATGTTGTACATAGCCAAAGAACTGTAATAAGCTTTGCCTACGGTGTGTGGCACAAAATTGCTGATTAGCTTTACGATGAAATATCCTCACTTGCCAATGGCTGTGTTGCATCAATTTACTTGGACCAGGTTGCAATGTTTCGGGTTGTATATCAAACTACCGGCCATATCGCATCCTGATCTACTTTGATATAGTTTCCATGTTTGATCTCCAGTGATTTCAGCGTAGTCAAATTTCTGGACCATTTTCGTATTGGTCATTTGGTAATCCTCTGTTTCAGCCCAGGCCTTCAAGATCAGAGGATGGGGCTGATCCTTGAATATTAAAAAAAAAGGTTGTTACTTGTTAGTACCCGGAAAGCTGATGTTTGTAAAGAGTATATGATGGATTGATAGTACAAGAACCGGGAAAATGGATACTCTTTAATTGTAATTATCGATAGCTGGAATCGGATCCCAGTTTGGTGGTTTTTTTTCCAAGCTGAAAATTTCAAAATTCCATTACTCACTTGCTGATATGTTATCAGCCACAATCACCTGGACTGGATACAAGAGCGGAGAACATTCAAACACCGATTAAGCTCAACCTCACACTAACTTCCTAACGCTTCCAATGCATGTGCAACTTTGCTGCAGTCTCTTGACTTGTAAACTGCAGAAATATCGAAACAAAATTTAAAGGAACGCTTTTGGTATTTGCGAGGGAAAACAAGAACAGCGGCACAGAGTGACAGAGATGTTGCTGTAACCGGAGTTTGGGCTGGGAAATTCCGGTTTAAATCCCGCACTTGGACCAACAAGAAAGGCCCATGGCCTGCCATTACCCAAGCCAAGTCCATTAACGCAGCAGCTATCAGGGCCCAGGCACGGGAGCCCCAGAGAGTATTGGCACGTTCGCTCGAAGCGAATCGACAGCAGCCCTCCACACTCTCGCCGCGGGTCGCCGCCGCCCGCCGCCGCTCCAGCCTCCAGCGCTCCTGTCTGCAGAGCACGCGACTGCGCCTGGACGCCGACGCCGCCTGGTCGCCGGTTCCAGTAGTCGGAGCTGCGCGACGCCGGCTGCTCGTACGCCCGCGCGCAGGCCGCAGGGCACACGAGCCATCTGCCCGACCAAGGCGAGGACAGGTAAACTGCCCATCCCCCAATATGCCGCCCGCGTTACTTGCTACTTGCGTACGTGACCATTCGGATGCTTCGTTGCTCCTGCTTGCTTGCTTGTTATTCTGTTTGCATCTCTGTTTGAACTTGAATCATGATTCGTCGCTGTGGATTTGATGAACAATTTATTATGGGGAAAATTTTGAACGTGTCTGATCCCGCAGTGCAGTAGCTTCAGGACGTAGCAGTAGCTAAGTATGTAGTATGTTCTTTTTTAGTAAGTATCATCTGATGATCTGAATTTGCAGTTCTGGTAGCAACCAGCAATCTAGTTTTGGAAATGTAGGACCATGGAATGGCAGACCATAGGTAGCAGCTGGAAGTTGTGTACCCCATTGCGATTAGAGATTGAGTTATGGCAATGAATCCGTTTGGCTGGTTACAGTAGCATCAATGGATGGGCAAGTCCACTAAAACAACGCTGCAGAATCATATATAGAATGAGAGCTCCTGATATGCACACTCTTCCTGTTCGATAAAATGCGTGAACATTTAGAACCTGCATAAATTTGATTGATGTTTTGGGCTCACATCTTGTTAGCTGATTTGGATGCCTTTTTGTTCCTTCTTAGAATTATTTTTTCATCTAGGTGTGTTCTGTTTTTAACTTTTCTCTAGTTTCTTTTAACTGGCAGGATTTGTTAATGAACAAGATCCAAATGACAGCTGGACTGTGACTTGGTTTTGTATTATACCTGTCGCGTGTTCCATCAGCTTGCCAAACGAGGCCTGAGTGGGATCTGTTATGTTCTTGGCCAAACGGCCACCTTGGTTGTCTCAGATTAGCAAGCATTGCATCCTCCACACAGTTACTTGGATTATTTCTTGGAGGCAGATACCGTACTGCAGCTACAACTGCAGCACTGGCGATGCTACTCCAGGGACAGCTGGGCGCCTATCGGAGCTTTTCTGGCCAGTCCAGGTACATGTCAGTGGCCTTATTGTGCATGCACTGGAGCGTGGGAGGTTGTCACACTCGGTGGAGCTGGAGTTGGACAGGCTCCGTGTCGACCTGGATCCCTTTATTATCAACTGGGTGCTCCGGGGCCTTTCAGATTCAGACACGGCAGTGCGGTTTTACTGGTGGGCAGAATCACGCCCTGGGTTTGATCATACACAGTTTGCAATTGCGTACATTGTGAGCATGCTGTTTTTAGATGACAACTTTGCTCTGCTGTCAGAGTTCCTTGAGAGAGTGAGGAGCCAGGGGTTGACATTGCATCGCTCTCTCTATCGTATCCTCATATCCGGCTATGCTCGGGCAGAAAAGTTTGATTCTGTCATTCAGACATTTGATGAGATGGTTACGATCGGTTGCCGTGAGTTTGGTGTGGATTATAACAGGTTCATAGGTGTTCTAGTAAAGAATTGTTGTTTTGATTTAGTGGAGAAGTATTATAGCATGGCACTTGAGAAAGGTTTTTGCTTGACTCCATTCACTTATTCAAGGTGGATATCAGCATTGTGCCAATCAGACAGGATTGAGCTTGTAGATAAGCTTCTGAAAGATATGGATAATTTTGGGTGTTTTCCAGATATTTGGGCATGTAACATATATGTTGACTATTTGTGTAGAGAAACTAGGTTGCGTGATGCCTTGCAAATGCTTGAGAAGATGAAGGTGAAAGGGACAGATCCTGATATTGTCACTTACACAACAATTGTTGATTGTTTGTGTGATAATAAACGGTATCCAGAAGCAGTTGGACTTTGGGATGAAATGGTGGGTAGGGGCCTTAAGCCTGATACTGTAGCATGTGGTGCATTGATATTTGGGTTGTGCAAGGGTGGCAAGGTTGATGAGGCCTTTGTACAAGCATCAAGGATGTTAAGTCTGAATTTAGAACTGAATGTTTGTATTTACAATGCTCTAATAAGTGGCTTCTGGAGAGCTGGAAGCATTGATAAAGCCTTTAAAATTCTATCCTTCATGCAGACAAATGGATGTGAGCCAGATGTTGTAACATATAACATCCTGTTAAACTATTATTGTGACAGTGGTATGGTGGAGAAAGCTGAAAATTTGATAAGAAAAATGGAAATGAGTGGGGTAAATCCTGACAGGTACAGCTATAATCAGTTGTTAAAAGGACTGTGCAAAGCTCAACGGCTGGACAAGGCATTTGCTTTTGTTTCAGATCATTTGGAAGTTGGTGGATTCTGTGATGTTGTATCATGCAACATACTAATTGATGCATTTTGCAAAGCAAAAAAGGTAACTTCTGCGTTGGATTTATTCAAGGAAATGGGTTATAAGGGGATTCAAGCAGATAGTGTGACATATGGGACTCTGATTAATGGTCTTTACAGTGTAGGATACCATAATCTAGCTGAAGAACTGTTTGAGCAGATGCTGAAGTCTCAAATTGTTCCTAACGTTAATTTGTACAATATTATGCTGCATAACGTCTGTAAAGTTGGTCATTTCAAACAAGCTCAGAAACTTTTCTGGCAAATGCGTCAGAAGGAAGTATCGCCGGATGTTATTACTTTTAACACACTCATATATTGGCTTGGGAAAAGCTCAAAGGCGATTGAAGCCGTTGATCTTTTCAGGGAGATGAGGGATAGAGGGGTAGAACCTGATAGCTTGACCTTTAGGTATTTGATAAATGGCCTTCTGGAGGAGGGGAAGGCTACAATGGCTTATGAGGTTTGGGAGTATATGATGGAGAATGGCATTATTCTTGACAGGGATATTTCTGAAAGGTTGATAAGTATGCTGAAATCAAAAAACAGGTGATGGCTAAATTCCTGGAGAACTTGTGCTTCAAGAAGCTTTCTGCCGGTGCAGACTCCAGCACACCATCTAGTATTCTAGTTTAACTGTCTGCCATCTCTAAGCAACCTGCCCATCTGCAGTAGAAGGTAGATTGGATGTTTGCCAGCGAAAGGAAACATAGCATACTCATCACAAATACAGCAGAGAATCGATGAACCAGGTATTTTTCTCCTTTTTTTATCTTCATATCCATATTTTTTCCTTGCTTGTATGTAACGTGTAACACCAGGCATTCAATTGTTGAAGCTATGTAAATGAGTTGAATGAGCACCTGAAAAGCCTTTTATGCTAATGTTTTGTGCCCTTCATGTTATAAAAAGAAAGCTGTGTCCTTTGCAAGTGAAAAGATAATCTAGAGCAACTAGACCAATATAATCCTTACTCTCACTGAATGCATGACCTGATATAGGGCAGTGATTAAATATTGCCACAAATGATGTATGGAACTTATGTTTATCTAGATTATTATTATTTAGTTTTAGTTGTTTTACACTTTTTTAATTTGATAACAATTTCTATACTGTATTTATGCAATACGCCATTCCATGAAAATCACAGGTGTGCTATTCAATAGTTCTACAGAAAGTGCCGTGCTGCTAAGTTCTTGTAATCTTGTCTAGTTCATGAGAAGGGTTTCGAAATGGCTAAAACTTCAGCATGGAAAGGCATCAAGGTACATCTTCCATTTTACTGATGAACTTCATCATATTTTTAGTCAACTGTCTGCACACCTCTATAGTCAATTGTCCTCCCTTCCATGTTTACATTTGGTTGCGGTAATCACTTTATAATGCTTATTCTCGAAGCAAGTAATGTTTTGCTAGTACGTGCAGTACTAAAGGCAGCTAGTTAAATCTTTCTTTCATGCTTTTGTTTTCCACTCAACTTGTTATTAGAATTTTATGTAGAATATACAACTCAAAAGGTATTTCTTCACTCTTGGGTGCAGGAAAATCCTAATCAGGAAATATGTTGAGGAAGAGTCTAAAACATAGATATACGGTAAGCTAATTATAAAGCATATTACTTCCGGACACAAGTTTTGCCTTCCATCTTGATTCTGAAAACAAATGTCATATCGTTTGAACAGGTATCTGATGCTTTAGTCCACATGTCTTCTTTCCGATGCTTTGAATCCCATGCTTATGTTATATAAATAATTTTCGACTTCGGCATTTCGCTAAGGCTTGAAGTACAGCCATTGTCTTCGCGAAGGTTTGAAGTACAGCCAAAGCAATAGCATCTCAATAGTGAAATAGACAGTACCCAATCAAGTGATAAAAACACCAGACGGAGCTGCCAATACTGATAGAAATATCATTGAAAGTGCTCAGCTCGAGCTGACTTGAATGAAAAGACTGCAAATCTTGTGCAATTGTGTCTGGTTTGTATATTATTTAGTCTGCCAGAAAATTCTTCTGGAAGCTTCCGAATGTTCATAGTTCCGCTTCATTCTCTGTCACGTGCGACAGATTCTTTTGCACGTGACTGGTGCAGTGGTAAAGCCGTCCCACTGGTGCCACTGAGACCTGGGTTCGATGCACAGCCTCTCTCCGCTTGTGCGGTGTAAGGCTTGTCTGGGAGTTTTTCTCCCTAGACCACACACCACGTGCGAGGTGCTTGCACTGGACCTGTCCTTCTATTAGTTTTTTAATTAATTTGTGCCTTTGCTGATGGATTTGGAACAGAAAAGGAGGTCTGGAAAGCCCTCTCTTCCATGGTACTACCTCCGTTCCAAAATGTAAGCATTTATTGACTTTTCAGAATTAAGTTTGACCATTTGTCTTATTCAAAAAATTTATAAAAATATTAATTATTTTGTTATATTTTGATTTATTGTTAGATATATTTTAAATATGATATATTTGTTTTTATTTTTTTACAAAGTTTTTGAATAAGAGGTTTTTGCCACAAAATAATCTGTCATGTCGAGGTGGACAAAAGGCCAGCATCCAAGGCCTTGCTGAACTAGGAACACACATGGCGCGTTGGCACGTGACCATGGCGTGCCTCCGTATCGCGATCCACCATCTGGACAACACGATGGTGCCACCAACATCAACAGGGACCACGAGGACTAGGAAATCCTTACCGTAAGCACCATGCAGTTCGATGTCGAGGACGAGAATGCCGAGGAGACTTACACTACAACAATCGGTCATTACAACTGCGGTTGTGAGAACTCTGTAGTGGCGGGCTGACCGCAACTACACTTACAAGATTAAAAAACATTTGTAGCATTGCAGGTGAGGGCAGCCGTAGCTGGCATTGCAAGCCGTCGCTATTGGGTAGTACATAATAGCGGTGGTTTGCAATGCCAACCGTCGCTATAGGATGAATAAGAGGCGATTGGAGTATCTGACCGTCACTGTTTGTTTGAGCTTCCGTGCTATATAGTACTCCCTCCATTCCTATATGTAAGTATTCTAGGGATTCAAATTTTGTTCCATTATATAAGCATTCCTACATAGTATAAGACAAAATATGATGGATTGGTTGGTGAGTGGAGAATTGATGAGGTAGTGTAAAATGAGGGGTATATATGTCTTATATCCTCTTGACTAATTTTATCTTGGGATTCTAGAAATGCTTATATATAGGAATGGAGGAAGTAGATAACATTAGCGGCAGGTCACGTTGTCAATCGCCTCTAATAAGGACGGTTGACATCGTGACCCGCGTTAAAGAGTTCATGCTCAATAGTTGCAGTCTATAACATCAACCATTGATATAGAGACATCTATAATGGCGGTTTGTAGCGGCAGCCCATTTTATCCGGCGCAACTATGCGTGTTTTTGTTGGCAACGAGATATGGAAGGAAGAGATCGAGATGGGAAACGGAAGAACTCAACAACTTGGGAGAAAGAAGAGAGAAGGAAAGAAGAGAGAATTGGATTGCAAGTAATGTGTTGATACAATAATTATTTGATGCTCTCTCTCTCTCTCTCTCTCTCTCTCTCTCTCTCTCTCTCTCTCTCTCTCGAACTAAATAGACTACCCGCTACATGGGCTTAGCCTAGCGAATCATTTTCAGGCCTAGGCAATCTTAGCCGTCTTGACACATACGGGACGTCCCTAGTCCCTGCCTTTCTCCAGTCTTCTGACGGCTTGTGGTAGGGCTTCCCGTGGCTAACACTCCTTTCTTGAAAACTTACTTGTCTCCAAGCAGGTGCCCCAGGGCTTCCATGTCTTCCATGGTTGCCAAATCTGGTGACAGCCTAGACCACAGAATCTTGTGTGACCATGTGGCCACTGCGAGCCACCAATTGCTTCTACAACACCCGCATAGGTACTTGCAAAGAATCATTTGTTTCAAGAATCTTTGAATTGACCTTAGACAACTTGGAGATTGTACACGACCTTAGTCAACTTGGAGATTGTCAACCTTAGACAACTTGGATATTGTAGACAACCTTAAACAAGTACATAACGTATCAGATGAGAACCATGTTCGTATGAGAACTTCAATCTGAGCCACATGAACTTGATCCAACGGGGACGTATAGGGAGAGGTCGGAGGGGAAATTTGCAATAGTATGATTAAGTGGGCGATGAGCCAGGCAAGTATACTTTGTTACTTAGAGAACTTGTTTCTGTTTTTAATCTTGTATCACACATGTATTTTGTTCTCTTTTGTGCAAAATCTTCCTCCGTCGGTGGCGGCATCGAATGATGAGCCTCCAAATATTTCCTTTTCAATGGCACCATTATTTTTAAATAGTCAAAAGGTTATTCTGTTAAAAAATAAATTGTTTTTTAGCTAAAATGATAAATCACTAGTGGGTATGATCATAATAAAATTGAAGAAACATTTCTTCTTTTTCCGAACCTCCATTGCCATTTACTTGGTAAAATTGACCATTCTTAAATTTACAAATACTCTGCACTTCATGTTTATCGAGATACTATTTCCAAAATTACCATCAATAGAGACTACCCAAAACGGCCACAAGAAAATTACTTCTCCTTCTCCCATTCATTTCTGTTCACCTCCATGTTCTTGAATCTTGAGCTGCCAGGCTGCACACAGCTCCATAACATCCACCACATCTCGCTCTTGCTCTTCCACACAATACAAGACTCGCACCCCAACCCCATAGAGTTCCCCATGCCTCGAGCTCCTCTGGTTCGCCTTACATCCTCACAGAAAAAGTGGTCGAACGACCCTCCCACAAAATTCTTATTGTTTGAAAAATAATAAGTCTTGAAGAAGTAAAAGATTATTAGAGTATAAAAATTGACAGCTGTGGGATTTGAACCCACGCCCTTTCGGACCAGAGCCTAAATCTGGCGCCTTAGACCACTCGGCCAAACTGTCAACTGACGCTGGAGGTGACGATAAGTTTAAGAATTTTGCAAATTTGTTAGTGCAGATCTGTTCTTCACAAACTACAGTACATATTATTGATCATACATCTCCTCAACTTACAACACCCAATTAATTGTTTGCCAAATTCTTTGACAGGGAAAATAGTGCTTAACATTTTTATAGGTATGTAAAGTGTTGAATAGCATTTAGATTGGCATTCCATGTGTGGAACATGATAGGCAACAAGATATGACACTGATCAAAGCAGTATGATCTCTGAAAAGTTATACGTTTGTTTACCTATTCATTAGTACAATAAATAATTATTTGAAGAAAATATATACTACTCCTTTACAAAATTGTTGTCGCCGTTGACTTTTTTCTTAAGTTTGACCATTTGTCTTATTCAAATAAAGTTTAAAAAATATGATATTTTTTCTTAGAATATGTTTTATCACTAAAGAAACTTGAAATATAGCATATAACTTTTTGTATTTAAAGAAATTTTTTGAATAAGACGAATGGTCAAACGTCACGAAAAAAGTCAATGACGACAACAATTTAGTAAAGAAGGGAGTACTTAGCATATATAACACTCTACTAGGCAACTAGGGTGATTCCCGGGCACTGATGAAGGCAGCATTCATGCTGGCGGCGCAACACACGTTCCCTCGAGGTTCGGCTGTATTGTGCGAGGGAAGCAGGGTATGAAGGAGAGAAATTTTTTTGGGAAGCTTCACCTCAGAGACCTGAACGTCGGGATGGAAGAAGAAGTGCATTGCGAGGCTGTCGCAAGGGTTTTTCGTCATTGAGGCACGATTCATATGGGAAAACATTTTAAGTAACACAATTACGCAGTAATCAAGCTCAATATTGAGAATCAGATTGCAAATCCCGGAATGATTGTAATTCAACGGAGCGAGAGCATCGACTGGGTCGCAAGTGAGCCGATCTCTGCCTGGCTGGTCACTTACTCCTCCACTTCTGGATAGCACTAGATGTCTAGTAGATATACTCATTTCGCCGCAGAGATTCGTCCGGAACGCACGCACGCTCGTCGAATCGAATGTATTCAATTCAATTGGATGGATGGCAAGTCGTCTGTCTTGAACCTCCGCTTCAATTTTTGGTACGTGTTGACGAGTCGCTCGCTTTCCCTCGGCCATCGTCCTTGTGGGCGTGGCATGTCGTGGCATCATCTCCTTCGTGGAGCTTCCGAATCGAGTTTAATTTTGTGCGCTCTTCCTTACGGAATCGGACTAGGAAGTTAATTTGCCCGGAACGGTGCTATATATTATTGCACCCTCGCTCTCTCGCTGACTCCATCGCTCAGTCTTCGTGGCGGAACTGGGATCGGAATAGGAAGTCACTGCTTTATATCTTGGGACCCTCGCTTTCCTTGAACCTAGCTTGGTGTTGTTGCCACAACTCACATATCCAGCTGGTGGAGGACGTACAGACGACCATGGCCAGTGTCAGCTCGCGACTCTCTGCCCTCTGCGCCAAGATCAAAGGTCTCACTGAGCCAGGAACAGACATGACGCTTCGGCGCGCGAGCATGGCGTGCATCTTCATCGCGATGCACCATCTTGGAAAGGACGCTGCGATGCTACTATCACCAAGGTCAACAAGGACCACGAGGACGACGGAGAAATCCCTTGCTCCTATCAGCACTTCGTATTTTGTTTTCGACGGGGAGAGCGGGGAGGGGCCCCGCAGCTACGTTAACAAGGTGCGTCACCGCACGACCGGCAAGACCTTCGCCTTGAAGATCTTGTATGAGAACGGCCAGGAAGAGGTGGCCACCGTTAACCTTGAGGTGCTGCGGGAGGCGTGCTTGATGGCGGCCTGTCGTGGCCACCCTTCCCTCGTCCGCCTCCACGGCGTCTGCACGGTACAAGCCACCGAGCGGCATTGCCTCCTCATGGAGCACGTGGGGTCGAACCTGCGCGAGGTCCTCTACCTGCGCAGTGGCGAAGCTAGAACTTTGAACACCCGAGTGCACACTTTGCTTCACAAGCCTTCATAACGACGTAGTGGTGCACATTTTTTGTCTAGGGTTGTGCACATGTGGTAAAATTTGGATGATCTCAACTGAAATTTGTGTTTGAACCTGGTGCCTGTGCACCACGGTGGCTTCACCTGGCTTCGCCAGTGTACCTGCGCCGCGGCAGAAAGAACCCGTTCCCGGAGCACGAGGTGCGCCGCATGATGCGGCAGATCTTGAGCGGGGCCAAGGCGATGCACGACCGCGGCATCGTCCACCGCAACATATTCCTGGAGAACGTCCTCGTGGGCGACGCCGCCGGCCACGTCGTCAAGATCGGAGGCTTTGGGGAGGCGGCGTGCACGTCGGAGACGGACACCGCGTTATGCATCAAGGCGCGCAGCATCGTGCCCGAGTTGTTGCTTCACGGACGAGGCGCATACGAGAGTGAGCTCGTCGACTCGTGGTTGATCGGCTGCTTGATGGCCGAGCTCCTCACGTGCCGGGAGTTGTTCTGGGCTTGCTCCGACAACAACATGAAGGAGGACCAGCTTCGCAGGATATTCGACATGTTCGGCATCCCGGGCACGAGAGCGATGAAGGCCATGAAGCCACGAGACCTTAAGCTTGCCCAGAAGGTGGAAGATTTTATGAGAGTCAAATGGGAACTAGGTTATTACGTGCGGAGCGACTACAAGCTGCGCGAGCTTGTTCCTCCTGAGCTTCTGTCCAACGAAGGATTCAGGGTCCTCAGAGGACTCCTTAAGTTAAATCCCAAGAAGAGGCTCACGGCGGCTGCCGCGCTCCAGCTGCCATGGTTTGCCAACAACGATGACGACTCACCACTACCAGCCCTTGTGGTCTCGCAGCAAGAAGTCAGTGACCCGGAATCGGGGCTGTGGCCGTTTACATGGTTAGTGTTGGTCAGTGTACTGGCACTGCTATTTTATTTTTGGTGGTTCTAGTTTGCGTTGGCAGCGGAGATACTGATTTTTATTAATTGATGCTATACATGTTTTGCAATGGGGCAAAAAACACAAAGGTATACGCACGCTAAAAGAAAAAAAATACATGGCCGGATGGGTTGGTCATTCAGCTCACATGGTTGTCATATACTAAAGCGTAGTGGCAAGAACATACTTTGAAGCAACTGCAGACAAATGCAATTGTCCCAACAAAAAATGTAGCCGAAGAGGAGAATGCACCAATTGCTACTGCAGATAAAGTCGCAGCTGCCAAGAAAGCCAAACCGATGCTCTTGCAACAGCAAACACAAGCTGCCAAGAATTCTATGTGTTTCATATTTATTTTTGTGATGTCAAAAAGTCTAGTTGTTAGAGACGATGATGTCAATCAAGTACTTTTAATCTTAGCTATCTTGTGCTTTTGCATCGATTTTAGTGATGTCCAAAACTCTAATTATTGTACATGTTTTCGATCCAATTGGAGCTTCATTTTTAACATGCAACTGAGAATACAAAAAAAAGTTTGTAGTAGATACTCGTTGTTCATTTTTGCTCAATTTTAAGCTGATATTTTTACGCGCACTCTTTTCTACAGAAATACTTTGGTGAACAAGAAAGGCGCTCGAGTGAGGAGATATATTTAGTATTTCCGTAGATGGACTTTTACGCGGTTAGCAAATAGCAAATCTGAAAACGCATAAATAAACGAAGTTTTCTTTCGTGTCGAACTTCCCCGCGGCCCGCGTGCTGCTCAGAGTGCAAGGAGCCAGCTCTCGCGATGCGGGCTCCCCGGGAAGGAATAGAAAGCAACGCACATGCTCTGTTTTTTACCCAAATGTAAACTAGCTCTCTCGTCCCTTCTCTATTTCAGAATAACAAAAAAAATAAAAAATTAGCAGGAGCACTGTCATTCATTAAAATAGAGAAGAGAATTACAACCTATTTTTACATAAACTAAGTAAATAAGAAACTATCAAAGTCGAGACGCATCTAAAACGGCGAGACGACGCAAATAACTGCACATGACCACAACTAAGTCGACGGCAAATCTCCCCCAACAGCTGCACTGTCAAACTTTATCAAGACTGCTATCAAGGAAGCAAATAATTTTCTTTTGTTTTTGTATATGGGTTTGTTATGTTAAAAGGTCTTACTTGACGATTCACTATGAAAGAGAGAGATCAAACAACACTAGAATGAAAATACTTGTCATCCCAACTTAAAAAAATACCTGTGATCAAAAAAAACTTCTTACCGCTGGAAAGGATGAATCAAGATTAAGCTTTATGTTTCCCCAATCGAGCTTTGGATCATGGAAATTGAGGCGTCCGCAACCCAATTGAAGTTGTCTCCATTGAGCAAACAAACCTTCATGGCACCCAAATCAAGATTTCGATGGGCATAATGGTGGAACGTATCAGAGAGGTAGAGAGAGGATAAAAAGAGCAAATTCCTTCTATACCATTGGAAAATTTCCAACTTCTCTCTGTACCATCGAAATTTTCAAACTAACCTCTGTACCATCTGCTTAAATTTTCCATGCCTTCCATGCCACTGGTGCTAGTGCTTAACATTTTTCTCTGTTCGCTAGCTCAAAAAAAACTTTCTTTACTCCAAAATTTATGAAAATTTGAGAACTTATAGAGTAACACGTGAAGAACATTATTTTTGTTGTTGGAAAATAGTTTGGTTCTGTAACATTTTTGAATTTGAAATTGGTGAACGTGACAAAGCGTTAAGGTTCAAAAATACTTTCTGAAGTTAAATTTTGAAGTTCTGAACCCGCGGCATGCGGCTAAGAATTAAAGACATGCATTTCTTAATTATAATCTGGTTTTATAACGGTTTTTGTGTTGTCTAAAACTCTTTCTTTGCATGTTTCCACTGATATAGTCTTCCGATTTGAATTGGATGGATAAGTCAGTCTTGAACCTCCGCTTCAGTATCTATCACGTGACGTGAGACATAGATTCTTCTACTTGTTGATGAGTCGCTCGCTTTGCATGGGATCCCCATCCTGGAGCGGGCAACGCGTATTAGTTTCCGAGTCGTGTTTTTGCGCGCTCAGCCAGCCTACTATATGGAATCGGACTAGGAAGTTTGTCCGGAACGCTGCTTGCCGCACTGCTACATATTGGACCCTCCCTCTCTTCCATTGCTGGTTTTGTTTGCCACAAAATAACCAGACATATCGAGATGGCGGCGGACACCATGGCCAGCGTTAGCTCGGTACTCTCTGCCCTCTGCGCCAAGATCCAAGGCCTTGCCGAGCCAGGAACAGACGACACGCTTCGTCGCGTGAGCATGGCGTGCATCTGCATCGCCATGCACAATCTTGGCAACGCGGCGATGCCATCATCTAGGTCAACAACAGTAATGACCACGAGGAATAGGAAATCCCTGACCCCTATTATTAGCACCTCGCACTTCGTTTTGGACGAGGAGTGCGGGGAGGGCGTCCGCGGGTTCGTGACCAAGATGCAGCGCCGCACGACCGGCAAAACCTTTGCCCTCAAGACCCTCTACCCACTGCCGGACGAAGAATTGGACGAGGAGCAGGAGGTGGCCATCATTAACCTTTCTGTGTTGCGGGAGGCCTGCTTCATGGCGGCCTGCCGTGGCCACCCTTCCCTCGTCCGCCTCCACGCTGTCTGCCGTGAACCCGACACCGAGCGGTACTGCATCGCCATGGAGCACGTCGGCCCGAGCCTGTACGACGTCCTGGTGCAGGACCGCCGCGGCAAGCCGTTCCCGGAGCACGAGGTGCGCCGCATGATACGGCAGGTCCTGGATGGGGCCAAGGCGATGCACGACCGCGGCATCGTCCACCGCGGCGTAGTCTCGGAGCACGTCCTCGTGGCCGCCAGCGGCGACGTCAAGATCGGGGGCTTTGGGCAGGCGATTTGCGTCTCGGAGAAAGGCGACGTTGTTTATCCGTGCCAAAAGAAGATGTGGGACGATAGTGCGCCCGAGGCACTGCTCAAGGGACAAGGCGCACGTGAGAGTGAGCTCCTCGACTCGTGGTCGATCGGTTGCTTGATAGCGGAGCTTCTCACCGGAAAGCCACTATTTGTGTATGGAGACAGATTCGACGAGATATTAGACGTGTTTGGCATCCCGGACACGGGAGATTTGGAGGACATGAAGCCTCAAGACCTTGGCCTTGCTCAAGAGATGGTGCGTGAATGGAGAGCCAGACAGCCGTTTTGGAACAAGCGGCGGAATGGCGACAGGCTGCGCAAGCTGGTCCCCCGTAAAGTTCTATCCGACGACGGATTCGAGGTTCTCAAAGGACTTGTCACCTTAAATCCAACCAAGAGGCTCACGGTGGATGCCGCGCTCCAACTCGCATGGTTTGCCAACGATGACAACGTTCCGGTCCCCATTAGCAGCGTCTTCAGCTCGCGGCCACCATTTACATTGTTGTTGCTGGCCAGTGTGCTAGCACTACTACTTTTTGTGGTTTTTGTTTGCCTTGGCGGCAGCACATACTATAGATAGAGTACATGTTCCAGTAAAAAAGATACTATATTACTAGTGTTGTTTTGGGATGAATGTTGTCCTTTGTATTCTATTGTTATATTTAAAAAGAAGACCCAACCCTACTTTAAGTAATGATAGAGTTGTGTCTTCCGAATGATCAATGATCACGGCTAGGTCACCCTGAGTTCGATGCATGATGATAGTTAATTAGTGCTGATATGGAAAATATACTACTCCCTCTC
Organism: Chloris gayana; assembly: GCA_031894775.1. Lineage (NCBI taxonomy): Eukaryota > Viridiplantae > Streptophyta > Magnoliopsida > Poales > Poaceae > Chloris > Chloris gayana. The sequence continues at coordinate 27,337 of JAUNZO010001619.1, forward strand.
TCATAATCCCCCATACCAGCAAAGCATGTCGTTTTAGACAGCATTTAGAATACCAAAACGTCATTAATTAGGGAGTATATTTCTCTTCATGCCCTTAGGGCATGTATAACGCTAATAAATGAGTGGACTCTTGAGCTGATGTGGTAATGTATTTTTTTAAATAGCCCCTCCAACCTTTGAAGAGACGGCTAGGTGGTCTCTTGATGAAGAGACGGCCTCGTATCACGTGTTCCGATGTAAGAGACAACTCGAGCACGGTTGTACATGTGAAGAGACGATTTATGTCATGCAATCATTAATAATATGCATTTATTAAAAGACATCATGTAGAGTCTCTCATTTGTATGACTAGAGTTGTTTTATGTCTCTTTGCTTGAATACATGTGCTCGAAGAGACCACAGTGGGCTCTCCTTTGTACATGCCCTTACTAAATGAAATGTTTGATGTGTCTTGTTCACCAACTAGCTTTTGTCCTGCTGGTTACTCCCTCCGTCGAAGAATATAAGGATTTATTGACTTTCGCACTTCTCGTTTGGCCATTCATCTTATTCAAAATATTTATGCAAATGAAAAAAATAAAGAAGACATACTTAAAATATATCTAAGAATAAAGTAAATTGTAATAAAATAAATACAATTTTAATGATTTTTTAAATAAGACGAATGGTCAAATGAGAAGTGCGAAAGTCAACAAATCCTTATATTCTTGAACGGAGGAAGTATCAAGAGTACCCCAAACTGACAGGTAGTGAGTTCACGATTCCCAAAGGTAGTGTTCTGTTTGATCTTTTTTTTTACGCTGATTTTTCGTTGGTGGTAGAACTCTTTGGGACTTGCGCGGCCCGGTGTGGGAGTAAAAGGTTGCATTGGGAGCCAACGCATCGAGTAACTGCGGCAGGGGCAAACTAGTCCAAAGGAGGAAAAAAGAAGCTCAAACGACATCTTTTGACACCAAGAGCTCCTTAGACTGACACGACATTCTTTAGTGATATGGAGGAAGTATTATTTATCCTTGTAGCTAGTCTTGCGAAAGAAGATTAAGGAGAGCTCAAAAAACAACAATGAAAGAGATGGAGACACAAATGTATGAAATTGTTTGTGCTAAGATGCTCCTCGCCATCAAATGCAGGAAAAGCTTTGGATCGAGGCATGCCGGCAGGCCTGACGTTACAGTATGCACGTAGTTCAGTCGGCACTACGTCGTAGACATACTCCCTCTGTTCAAGAATATAAGTATTTGTTGACTTTCTGATTTTCTATTTAACCATTCGTCTTATTCAAAATATTTATGTAAATACAAAAATAAAGTAGACGTACTTCAAATATGTCTAGGAATAAAGTAAATTCTAACAAAATAAACAAAATTTTAGCAAATTTTTTGAATAAGACGAGTGGTCAAACGTGATCTCTAAAAGTCAACAGATGCTTATATTTTTGGACGGAGGTAGTATCTCTATTCCTCCTGAAAAGGAAAAAAGAGAACTTATGTAAAAGTATTCAAAGTAATTGGAGGCGAGGCTTGGTACGCTACTGTATACTGTACCGTGCAACAGTGCTGAGTTTTCTGAGGCCGGCCGCTTGTCGCCACGCTATCAGCTGCGGTGAACCGAACCGATGCTTTGTTTGTTTTTTTGTTTTTTTATTTACCACATGGGCCACTCCAAGCACTCGTATGGAGTACTGCTGACGTCGGTGAAAATTGAATCTGAAATTGATACCCCTGCCACTGCTGCTCCGTTTGCACGTCCTTCACGTCTTCACTGCCGGAACGATTTACCATGGTAAAAAAATTGATTCAGACCAAGGCCCCGTTCGTTTCCACCCTCTAAAATTTAGATATCTGTCACATCAAAGAGAATCTTACTATTTAGTAGTATTTTTATTAATTTAATAACAAAACCTATGTCGCGACCCCCTCTAATTTGCGCGATCGAATCTAATGATCCTAATTAATCTATGTTTTGCTACAGTGATGCTACAGTAAACATCTTCTAATAACACTATAATTATCTTCGTTGGATTCGTCTCGTGAATTAGATAGGGGGTCTGCAATTTAAGTACTTTATTTAAGTACTTCAAAATGATAAAAATCTCTTTAATTTGACCCCTCTAAAAATTAGATAGGGAAACGAACAGGCCCCAAATCAGCACGGCCTGATCCAGGACGGGTCAAATCAGACTCAGACCAACCTGCCTGCCGAGCCTTCCCGCCCGCTGCAGCACGCACACGCCACCGAAGCCGAACACCATCGCTTCACTGCACGCCCATGATTCGCAGACCTACCCGTGGCCCCAAGGCAGCGCGCAAAGGCAAAAGCTGGCGGCCACACGTCCTGCCACCACGCCGTAAATTTCACCGTGCTCTCGCTGCCCACCGTGATCATGGCACGGCGCGCTCTGTCCGTTCGCGCCCCGATTTAAAGGTCGGCCGCGTCGTTCTCTGCGTTTCCTCACACACACAGCCAGTTTCAGTTTCAACTCTCCGCTTCCAGTATCGGCTAGAGCATACCGTCGAGTGATCTGGTGAGAGCAGCTTCCAGTGAGAAATCGACCGTGCGAGCAAGCCATGTCGCTGCGGCGGGGCGGCAAGGTCCAGGCGCCGGTGGTGGTGGACGTGGGCTGCAGCTGCCGCACGCCGCGGCTCCTCAGCTCGCTCGTCTCGTCTCTCAAGTCCCACGCGCGCGGCCTCGGCCTCGGCCTCGGCGGCAAGCAGCCCAAGCAGTCTCCGCGGCACGCCTCGTCGGCGTGGTCGTCCTCCACCGCGACGGCGTTCACGCCGTCCGCCGCCACCTCCACCACGGCCACGGCGGCCTCGTCGCTGTTGGACTACCACGCCTCGTCGTGGGGCCCCGCCACGTACCCCGCCAGCGCCAACGCGCGCTACGAGGACGAGGCCGCTGGCGACGCCGAGGCGACGAGGCGCCAACGGCGGAGGCGTCGTCGTCGCCGGAGGCAGAGGACGCGGTGCAGGAGGGAGCAGGGGAGCTGGCCGGCGGCCGAAGCGGTGGTCGGGGAGGAGACGACTGCGGTGGCGGTGGAGGTGGATTCGGCGGCGCCGTACGAGGACTTCCGGGACTCGATGGTGGCCATGGTGCGGGAGAAGGAGATGTACGCGTGGGAGGACCTGAACGCGCTGCTGCACCAGTTCCTGGCGCTCAACTCGCCGCGCCACCACCCGCTCATCCTCGGCGCCTTCGCCGACCTCTGGGCTCCCCAAGGCGGTCTCTTCTGCCCCCCGTCTCCCTGCCACCTCCTCTGATAACCACTCGTCGGTCATCGTTCACCCATTGCTCGTCGGGATCGAGATTACCGCAACTGCAACACGTAGAATTAATGCATGCTACTAGCAATATTACCGACTATGACTACTACCGTCTTGTTCGTGACAATGTTAGTGATGGTGTGTGCTTGTCAAGGCAAAGCCTCCATGTGATTTGTGAACTTTGTGATGTTATTAACTCGTTAAGTAATGTGTGAATAATGTGTCCATGTAAACTACTGCCACCCTTTCATGATGACAGGACCTTTCAACAGTTTGGCAATGTACTCCGTCTGAGACTTTTAAGACGTACTCCTACGTGTCGCAGCAAAGCTTGAAAAGGCTGCGGTGCGTCCCCTTGTGACCGTGGATCCGAATTCTCTACGGTACCACAGAGAAGCACTGTGGCTACTGTAGCGGCTGTAGCAGTTGCATCTGAGGGGATGGTAATTCACGCTACAATAATAATAATAATAAAAACTCTGCAGCTGCCAAGGTCTCGTGGCTGAACTAGGTTCAGGAGCAAAGTACCAGCGCTATGGATCATCAGTGGTGCATGGCCTCCATTAGCTAGCTGCTTCTGGTTTTTCTGTCTAAATTTGTTCGCATGCGGCGTGCCGAACGTGAACTCGATTTTGCAAAGTGCGCTTGTCAGTTTTTTTTTTGAGAAATAACCTTTTGTTTAGACAATTTTGAGAAATAACTGGGCTTGTCAGCTTGTCCATTCCATTAAGTCATAGGGTTGTGCACTATCAATATATGGGCCCAAAACGGCTTGACCCATATTTTGTTTTAAGAATAAGTCATCTCCACCATCATACCGTACCACGAGCGGCACTTGCTGAGGTCGTCGAGGAGGTAAGAGATGGCGCTGAGTCGAGGCCGCTTATGCGCGGTGAGCCGGTGATGTTGGTCGTCGCGGCTACGGCCAGCGCCCGCACGTCCGTGGCGGCGGCGGCTGCTGTGTCGTTGGAGAGCACGCTCATGCAGTAGCTTCGCGGTAGATCTAAATTCGGGAGCTTGGCACAGGTTTCGTTGATGATCGATGAGGTGCCGGCAGCAAGCACGGGAGGGAAGGCCACGGCGAGGAGCAGTACGGCTAGCTACAGGCTGCATCGTCGTCAAGGCTGATGGTGGCTGATGTTAGTCCTCGTTGGCTGGTTCCTCGCCCCGCGCTCATAGTCTCGTCCCGTGAAGTTTATCAACATTTATATATATAGGGAAAAAAAGAAGGGATTACAATTTATAATTAATAGAGATGGGCACATAAACGGAATCAAAGGTGAAGGTATGGCATTATTAAATAGGTTTGAAATATCCAATTAATCTGGACTCAACCAAATTAGCAGAGGTTGTACTGTTATATGGATTGTGCACGAAGGTGTTTAGCCGCCTCTTCGCCAAGGGAGATGAGGATTTTTCATGGCTGAGCTAGCTGCCGCAGGTAAGACAACTATCGGTGAGTCCTTCTCCACTATATAATTATGCTTTGCGTGATATGCATATGTGTTAAGATACAGATGTCGCACATGAACTGTGTTATCTGAATCCATCAACGGCGGTGTCCACAAAGGCCCTCCACAGCCAGCGCGTCCGCTGGGTCGACGGAGCTGTCCATCGGGACGACAATCTGGCCAATATCCTCCGCACAATACCGATTCGGCGCTACGGGTTGAACATGGACATGTACTTTGAATTACCGCCGCGAGATCCTCCGCTAGGCAGCGCATCCGGCGTCTTCTAATCTATTCTGTTCAGCTCTGTTGGATCTAGGAATGCTTTAATGATTCAACACCAACATGTTGATTTGATTCTACAAAACTCCTAAACAAATTCACAACCTTGTGTGGCGGCATTCGTCGCTTTCGGAGAGCAAGCGCAATATAACCCGCCGTCATGCCATTGTCTTCCATTCTCCCCGTGATCTTCATGTGACGACGTCGTTAGCTTGACCCGATCATAGCGGGTTGGCAAAGGACCCGTGCAGTGAGTTAATTCAGCCACATATCGATCTTATTTTCCAACCCAGCCTGTATTCACCCTTCTCAGTCATACTCATTTATCTCGGTATTAGATTGTCATTCATGATTCAACATTTACAGAACATGTGCATTTTTATTTGCCCGTTGATGATGTTTGATTTTGGACAGTAGCGGAACTTTGCTTTGGACAAGACTAGGGCCAAGCTCTTGCTCAAGTCTGCTACTGTCAGTGAGCCACCCCGATGTATCAAGGGCAAATTCCTTATTTGCCATCGGAAATTATACTCTCTAATCCGTCACAATTTTTTTAACTCCCTTATTTGCCATCGAATCAGATTTTGTATCCCTTATATGCCACTACAATGACTTTGGATAATAGAAAATTTTGTTCCCACCACTACAATGTTCATGCTACAGTAGCAAATACATCTATCTTGATATATGTACTTTATATAATAGCTCTTGCTCAAGTCTTCTACTATCGTAGTTATTAACAAGTTTAGCACACTAAGAGGAAAAGTGAGACAAGCTTTTAATTATCTAATTACAAAAAATCTATTTTATTCCACTAATCCTCCTATATTGTTTCATTCATTGTCGCCCTGTGAAATCCTAGATTTTATATCTGGACATATGCTAGAAGTTGGTTCGTGCAGCACGTTCTCTCCGGCTCTCTTCGGCCTCCAACGGGTATGCGGGGCCACGCCATGCTCGCGGCGTCGTACGCTAGTTTGGATCGATAACATCGTCAGGATCCACACGAGAAAACCCGAGAGCATACCCCCGGCAGCACACAGAAGGCATGGAAACGAGGCAGCGGCTGATGACCCCTGAGCCCAGTTGCTGAATTTGGTTGATTTTGGGACAGACAACGCACGGGAACCAACTGTAATTTCCCTGCTACCGTACTTACATACACAAGATTTGCAACTATGCAATCTGTGTACCGGTTTCATTCCTTGCCCACGGACAGTATAACCTTTTGTACGTACCCTGTTAGTAAAAGCACATATTTTACACAACACCTTTCTCTTGGTAATGCTGAATGGCAGTACATTGTTGTCACCATCAGATCAACAACGATCGTGCAACATTTTTTTTTTTTGATGAAATAGGAGGGGCAACCCCTAGTGGTTATATATTAGGTATAAAAAGTTAACATGAAAGAAAAGATTACAGGGTGAAAAGTTCATGAAAAAAGAATGAAGGAAGCAAAAGGAAAGGGAGAAAGGTCATTGTAAAGGGTCTAGCCATTCTTTCATATGTGGCCAATCATTTCTAGTAGTCCAAATGCTCCAAGACATAAGAATGATGATGTCCATGAATAAAGGAACTGGTAATTGTCTTTTAAGTCTTTGTATTGCAACTTCTGTAGTTACAGTTGTTGGTGCATGCAGTTCAATTGATGACCTACGGTCCTTGGCAAAATTACAATTGAGGAATAAATGGTGAATTGTTTCTTCTTTTTGCAGAATTCACATTTCACAAGTATAGTCATCATGGTGCATATTTCTCCTTTTTGGAATCTCTCTTTGTATGAATTATCTCATTAAGAACTGAGTGCGATTTTTGTGAGCACAGGGGCATCTGCCCACACTATTTTAAATTATTATTTATGGTTCAATATTAATATTGGATCTTTGATTATACTATTAAACATATCAAATTTATTATAGACATGTCTTATTAATGTGTCAAATCATAATCTAAAATACAGAAATGTCAAATTCACCCATCACGTGTTAAGAAAATCCTATTTAAAAAGGTAAATCGTTTAGTTTCACATAATTTGACATTTTTGTACTTCAAATTTTGATTTATGACATTAATAAGACATATATATATATATATATATATATATATAGCTGCACTATTTCACTCCCAGGGTGTGATATAATATTTCACACCCTAGCCAGCAACCACTCAAAGCAAACCAGCCTGAATGGATCAACAAATGCAGGCATGCGTGCATTCCATGCTCATTAAATGACTACAATTAATCCTTTTAATTGGTAGTCATAATTCACGTCCGATTATATCCTTCCTATTTATAGCCACCGACATCAGGATTCCATTCATTTTCTCCTATTTCTTGCATGCTGGAAGGCGCTGCTCTAGATGCATCGGCCAGTTCATCTAGACGGGAGCTTTCCCATCTATTTTGTTTTAACCGTGCAGGTCAGCTTTCTCATAGTGATTTAATATATATATTCTATATATCTCTTCTCACTCTCAATCGTATAGCTAATGATGTTTTTTTTCTTGCAACCAGTGTGCTCATGATGAAAGACTCCAAACATATGTCAACCAGCTTAGGTACAGAATACCGCTGTGAATTGTCTTCCACTACCCAATTTGTTCTTTTTATGGTTTTATATATACTTTTTGTACAGCAGTGTGGAGGGGAACGATGAGGCAACGCTGGCCGAATTTGTAAGATATAGACTACATGAGTGACTCATTAGAAATCTGTCAGATTGAATTCTCAGCAGTATTCTTCGCAAGGAGCAAGCCACATGGACCTTGTTCTATGGTTCACACATTTTACCCAGCTCAGACGACTCTATTCCCTAGAGTGGCTGCATGGGACGACAGCACATCACGTCCTTAGTTAACACTGCATCAATCTGCATTATTGCCAAGATTAAGATGCAAGCTTTTTTATGAATGTTTTGTATCATGATCTCGACGAGATGTTTCTATGCTCCCATACATGATTATTTGCAATCAAAAGTGGCTTTGTTTTGCTTTCAAAGAGGATCAGAGAAAGTCAAGCCCCTGGATGGGGAAAAAATGTAAACGAGGATGTCAACGTCAATGGCCAACGGCAATATGAAATACATTGTGATTGTCATTTTTAACTATAAAAAATTGTCCAATGAAACCATAAATATATGGTGGTTTATTAACACTATGAAAATAATACCTAGTTGTAAATACTGGTTAAGGAAATAGCAAAATGTACGCATATGTTTGTGTCAAATAGCAAAATAAACTTTTGTCTATGATCGTGTAAGAATTTATTTGCGTCTACATGAGTAAAAAATATATACTCTGTGCTGAAAAGATTACATAGGTCTACTTGAACATATAAAACTGAAGTCTTCACATTTTTAAAATGACATTATGTACTACCAGTCGATTTCTGTCTGTAAATAATATGCATATTTACAACCATAAAACATATTCGATACTAAATTGTGAATAGTATTAAAAATTGAACCATAAACAAATATGCACATGACTATAATTTCCATTTGTTTTTACACTTGTAGATGTGTCTAACAATACTCAGATACAAGCTTTTTTTATTTTAGGCTCATCTGGCCCTCCGCATGTTTTATTGCTGAATGATGGTGTTGCCAGATTTTTGGAAGGCATCCTTCGGCCACAGATAAAATTAAATAACACTATCAATCAATGCTATGAATGTCAAGAATTAATTACTTTTCTTATGGCAGGATCAGCTACGCATGCATGCTGGCCAGGCTTCATTCTTCGAACGTGGATGTCTTCATAATAACCTTATAAGCGTAAAAGTTGTTACACACTGTAATAGCAAATAATGATCCAGGTCTGGCTCTGTTCTAGATGACTCGATTTCTTTTAACCTTGAAGCGTAAAAGTTCTACCACTGACCGCAGCTCGATTTCTTTTAACCTTGAAGCGTAAAAGTTCTACCACTGATCGGAAATAGTGACAACAGAATTTTATGATGACACGTGTGTACGCATATGTTTTTCTACTCGTGTAATAAGGAAATAATAAAAACTTACTATCCAGGTGTGCATGCAATTAAAAGAGGAATTTAAAAGCCATTAATATCTCCAATTAAAAGATGAGCGTGTGCATGCAATTAACAACAACTATTAAAAAGTGCATGCGTTGGTGGATAAATGCATCCATGTGACCATGCTGGTTGGGTGCACCGGTTGAGTGTTGGGTCCAGTCAAACTGGCTGGGGTGTGACATAATAAACAACACCCTGGGTGTGATTTAGCGCTGTCCTATCTATATATATATATATATATATATATATATATATATATATATATATATATACATTTTACTCCCGGGTGTAGTTACTCCCATGTTCAAAAAACCACCTTGGGTATGTGTACATACCCATTTATCATTTTGAGTATGTGCACATACTTAAAACAAGAATTTTCAAAATGATAACCATGAAAAAAATTGTGTGGAAATATTATTTCTATGCACCTTGTTATATATTGTATTTCCTACATATAAAAAGAGTATGTATATATACATGATTTATCCTCTTATAAAAAAGGAGTATGTCCACATACCACTTTTAAAATTCAAGTATGTGTACATACTTTATTTAGAAACCTCAAGTATGAAAAAATACCCTCTTATTTGTGAGATACACACATGGGAGTAATTACACCTGGGAGTAGAAAAAACGCTTCCTGGGTAATTACATTTTACTCCCGGGTGTAGTTACTCCCATGTTCAAAAAACCACCTTGGGTATGTGTACATACCCATTTATCATTTTGAGTATGTGCACATACTTAAAACAAGAATTTTCAAAATGATAACCATGAAAAAAATTGTGTGGAAATATTATTTCTATGCACCTTGTTATATATTGCATTTATATATATATATATATATATAATTTGACATGTTTAATGGTATAATCAGAGATTTTATATTTATATTGAACCATAATTATAATTAAACTAGTGTGGGCACATGCCCCTACTGCCCATTGAAGTATTTCTCTTAAAACCAACCAGAAGAAAAACTTTATGTTTCAGTTGACATGAAGACCAAAGCCACTAAATAGATTTGTGTACCTGCTTATCTACTATTGTATATATTTATTCGTGACAACAAATTGCACGATAAAAAAATCGATAGATGTGATGTTCATGAGGAATACCTACTGCAGCAATCCAATGGGGAGAACGTGGATACCTTAAATATCATTTGTGGTAGAATAGCTTATATTTTGGTTAGTGCGAGAGGGAGCTAATATAAGTATGTTGACAAGGAGATTATTATATTGCTATCTATGTACTATTATTGATCATGCGTTAATGGTGATGCAAGATATAAAGAAATTATGTTTCTCTTTCTTAAATAGTTATTTATATGTAAATCTGTATGCACCACATTTTGCGTTCAATTTTTTTATGTATTGTCTCTAGGTCATTAGGGATAGTCATTTTTAACTAAACCTAAAGTTTCACGGATGTCTTCTCACAACAGATTTCCTCATAGTTGAGAGGCAACGACTTACTTCTTAAACCGTCGGTACAATTTATGTAATTTGTACCGGCTGTTGGTAAAGCCAACCGCCACTATTAGGTGGTTATAGCGGCGGTCGGCTTCAACCTGGTGGCCAGCCCAACACTGTAGCGGCGGGCCGCTTCGGGCCATGCCGCTGGGCTGTTTTGGGGCCCACTGCTATAATAGCGGATTGTAGTAGTGAGCTCAACTAAACAGATGCTTGCTTAATGTTGCTGCATTTGTGCCCTAGGTGTAGGGGTGTGGTGACAGTGAAGTTGGTTGACAAACTTTGCAATCATTCTGTTGTACAATTGCGGGATCTTTTAAGTGTGTTCCCACGTCATATAGGGGAACTCGGCGATTTTTGTACTGAATAAAATTAGCAATTTCACTTGTTATTTCGATCTTACCTTGTTTGTACGTGCTACTAGTACAACTTACAGCATCACAACTTTGAGCGGCAGTGTCCCCGCGCGGCTCTGCGCCATTGCCAGTTTGACACTAGCAGTAGCAGAGATCCCCCTCCCCACGTCTGGGCCAGAAATACTGGATCCAAGCGAGTGGGCCTGCAACTCTGCCAAGTGGTTTTGAGCTTTTGGCGCCAAAGGATTCCTTCATTTTTGTTTTCTGAAATGCGCCAAGTAGTAGAGTATTAGCGAAGTGGTGCCGGCGTTTCCAAACGAAACGAGTATGCTCTCAAACTATTTAATAGCGTGGGACAAGGCAGGACAGCTACCAGCAGCACTGAGCGGTGGTCCGCGGCTCTGGGCTGCCGGCCGGAGACAGAGAGCTAGAGGTCCCTGCGTGAAAACTACCGGCCGTTAATCTCGAAAGAGCCCTCTCTCTTCTCTTGCACCTGGGAACGTTGCAGGATTTGGCGCCTTGCAACAGACGCTTTTTACACTTGGGCCGCTCAACCGCGCGCACTCATCCAGGGCTCAGACGCACGCTGTGGTCCTCAGCTTAACATGGCATGAGCCGAAGGAAGATTATTAGCGCTCAACTGATCACCGGCAACATACGGCCCGGTATCGGTCACGAGATTACCGGCGGCCACCAGGCCAGTTAGCAAAAGAAGCTCGTTTCCGCCATGAATGAGAATATGTATGGTAGTGGGAGCGGCCCACCCTAGCTAGTAAGCAGCTAGGTGTGGCGCAGGGCGAGCTACGCGCCGCCGGACACCAACTCGAACCGGGTTGGGGTACAAAAGCTAGCGGATGCCGCTTCGTTGTCTCATCAACGTCGACCGGCCTACGCGACCAGTGCCCTGCTGCCGCGATGCCGATCTCGACGGCACGTGCATGCCGGGGGACCAGCCACAGTGCCCGATCCCCACGCACGTCACGGGCCGGGTCTCTTCATACGTGATGCTGGTGCGGGCTCAAAAATGGTGCGCGGCCTCGATCGCCGCCCGGCAAGATCCAAACTTGGGTTTCTTCTTGCGCGCGCCGTGCGATGCAATGCGTGTGCGGGTGCTGGATATATTCTTCTCCGGTGGCGGGTTACCGTTAAAAGTACCCGCTGTTGCGTCGGTCACATCGCTGTCGGTGTTAGCTGTCGGGTCGGCACTGGCAGGTGATTGCCGGGTTAGCTACTGATTGTCGACTAACGTAGCACACAACCGAGCACAATTGATTAATCGGGTAGCGTTGCACGTTAAACAAACCGACGACCTAGCTGCTGCCGCTACAACCACAAAAATTAACGCACGCACACGTACAGTTACCGGTACATTACATCATCAGATCAGGCGCGCCGGCCGGCCGGCCGGATGATTTGGTTTACCGCCTTATTACCCTCCGGCCGAAGGAGAAGTGGCCGCCGCCGCTGCTCTCGCCGGGCTCGCTGCCGGCGAGCGTGAACGACGACACGCGGGACGAGGTGGGGGCGCCGCCGGCCGCCATGCACACGACGAGGTCCACGAAGGCGGTGATGATGGCGGGGTGGGTGTCCTTGCCGTTGGCGCCCAGGAACCACGCCAGCATCCTCTCCAGCCACTCCCAGTCGCCGACCTCGCCGCCGTGTGCGGCGGCGGCCACCATCTCCTCCATGGACGCCCGGAAGTCGCGGTACGGGTCGGCCGACTCCAGCGACACCGCCACGCCGCCTCCGAATGCCTCCTCCTCCTCCTCCTCCTCCTCGGCCTTTCCGGCGGCGGTGCGCTTCCGCCACGCTGCCGGCGACGAAGGCTTCTTCTCATCCAGGATGGAGCTGGATGTGGCGCGTGGCTCGAACAGCAGGCGGTCCGAGCGGAGCCCGCGCACGATGGCGTCGGCCATGTCGTCCGCCGCGGCGGCGGCGGAGGCCTCGTCGGACTCGGTGGACAGGCTGTCCGACGCGTAGCAGTCCACGTGGCGCGCCGAGGAGTTGGCGAAGGAGGAGGAGGACTCGGCGGAGTCGAGGAAGATGGACGCGATGGTCTTGGCGGCGGCGGACGGCGCGCGGAACGACTGCGTCCGTGGGTGCTTGCACGAAGGCCACATCCATGCTGCCGCCGGCGGAGCCGTGGCCGTGGGTGGTGGCGGCGGCGGGGTGTCTTGGGCCGAGTTCGTGGTGTACAGGAGGGAGCTGAATGCGGGCAGGCCCCTCGCCATTGCTGTGGGATTTGGATTTGATGCCTACAGCGACGTGCAGTGCAGCTAGTAATGACGCGAGTACCAGGCAGGCAGCACGCCCGGCGGGGAGAAGATGTGTGGAATAACTGGCTTTTCAAACACTGGGGTTATTTTGGCAGAAGACAATCAGTTTGCCTTTGAAGGTCTGCGGGAGGGAAGAAGGTGGGATTTTATATGCATGACTAGGAGCCAACATATATATCTTGTGAGACTTACTTGTAAGGTTGGTCACCAGGCCCTATGGTCTTTTTATCAGCAATGATACCACAAATCACAACAAATCTCAGAAGCTGTAGCGGTAGCAGTACAGATTTACTACTGGCACATAGGATGACCGAGAGCGTAATGTTAAGTTACTATGCATTAACCATTACATCCAAAAGCCTAAGCTGATGGGGCAATGTGTACAATTCACTTATGGTTAACACTCCCCCTCACGTGTAGCTCTCATGGGCGCAAACGTGGAAATAGGAGCGACGTAGTGGAATGTGCGGTCTCCAGTAGTTGAACTCAAAACCTTTGGCTTTGATACCTTGTTAAGTTACTATGCACTAACCAATTACATCCAAAAGCCTAAGCTGAGGGGAAAGGTGTGCGATTCACTTATTGTTCAACATGTAATGTCTGGATTCAGAGATTATCGGATTAAGATAGAATTAGGATGGAATGGATTGAATGAGTATGTGGGACAATGAAGACAAAGCTTAGACGTGTGATTGAATCATGAAAGAATGGAAATAAGATGGAGAAACATATAATTTGTCACTGATGAACCGTTCTATTTTGCTGTTTAGGATATTCGGTGCCTTGTGCTAATAGCATAGCTTCATTGGTATAGTTAGTTGCTTTGGGGTTCAAGCCATGGTTACTTTTGATATTCTTTCTATGTTGGATTGGAGAAAGCAAACGCTAACGACTGTAATAATAACGTTGTGAGAAAAAAGTCTATTTTACTCTCCATATAATTCACTTTATTGTCTTAGCCATCTATCATGATGGGAAGAACCCTTGAGTGGGGAATTGAGAGCAATTCTATCAATAATATTGTGTTCTTTTTTTCATTTCACCAATTCACCTTATATTGGTATGTAGACGTTCGTATATATATACACTAAGAAACAAAAGTTGCATCGACATCTGTTCATGATTTTGGCTGGCCCACCGGTTGATGATGCTCCATGTACAGACCTAGATCTTTAGGATATGATCCTAGCTAAGAACTGGATCAAGATTAGCCCTACCCATCACCAGGCCTGTACCCGGCGTACAGCGCAAATAGGAGAATTGAAGGACAATTGTTGGTCGGTTAATTGCTCATCGCTGCAAATCTGGGGACTGCACAACGCTTGGCCATATGATGCAACTGCTTTGGCTGAGACTGAGACATGCTACCTTTATTTCATTCGCCGTTGTTCGTGCGTTGCATTTATTTATCCTGCTGAGATGAAATCATTGTCTTGCAAAAGCTGCCTTTCTCTCTTTGAAATCGAAGAAGTACGGCAGCCTACAGAGTGGAAAAAAGCACACACGCCATGCATTAGCACCACATCCTGTGTCCTTTAGAAATCTATTTTCCGATTTGTTTCTCTGTGATGCATGCCTACGTTCCCATAAGAAAGATTTCAACCATTTCATGTGCTACCTACGAGCTCAATGTCTCCGATAGCCCTGGCTTACCAACCATGTCGTCGACTTAGCTTGTGCGTTGGTCACGGTCGCTCGGACCGCCAGGACACACACGTTGGGTGCCGTATCCACATCTGATGCCTCCCACATATTTGTATCTTTCATCGTCGTTCTCACACGGGATCAGCATTATTACACAATGATAAGCCGGCACCCATCACGTCGATCGATCGTTAACCATGCGACCCATGATACTTGTTAGAGCTAGCTGCTGTAGCCGTGGGGCAACCATAGCAACTGGCAGGACGCAAGTTGCGCAGCAGTTTTGTCACGACGGTGTATTGCGGCCTGGATTATTAGCGTTTTTCTTTTATTTATTCTTTCTTCTTATTTTCAGGAAACTTGTCCTCTCTCTCAAAAAGATGAAGACGATACCTCACGGCAAACATTGGTAGTACATTTGCAGGAAAAAGTGAGAACAGAACAGTTGGTTGCATGCATGCGTTGTTAACGTATAGAATTTATTACTATGCCGGAGAAAGGACAAGGAAGTGTTAGGTGGCTCGTGGCTACTCCCTCTATTCTTTTATATAAGCATTCTAACCATTCAAATTTTATTCTAAAATGTAAGTATTTCTAAGAATAGGATAAAACTTGATAGATTGGTGGGTGGATGAGGAATTGATGAGGTAGTGTAAAATGAGGGGCATATGACCTTTTCTCTTTTGACTATTACTTTCTCAGGATTCTAGGAATGTTTACAAATAGAAACGGAGGGAGTACTAAGAATCAGCACTCGATATGTATATCTAATTTCATTTCATCTAATGAAACTTATGATGTGCTAGGGATGGCCAACTTTAGATGATTCATCAAACAACCTCTACAATAGGTGAGGTTAGCTAAATTTAGATGTATATCTAATTTTATTTAATTAACATTATCAAACAATTCTACAATGCTTGAGACTACCTATAATTGCAACTACTATGTGTTTGTTATCGTATCTGCACTAGCTAGTATTATATATATTTGCACACTTCAAAAGGAAAAGCACAAGAATAACGGATTGATGTTGATGTCCCATATTTGCGCTGTTAATTTTTTTTGTGAAGTTACTTTAATAATGAAACATTTGTTAGGGCTGGCATTTGGTTGTTGCCGCGTTTATTTCACTTCCAATTTGTAGTAGGAACTAGGTAAGGTTGTGCGTCCTTGCCGCGCCCGTTAAAAATGGGAAAAAGTTTGTCGATGGGATGAGCCTTGATTGGGCCGAATGATGTGAAGCTACAAAAACTACGATCACTGAACAAATAGTCCACGGCAAAATAAAAAAACGGTCATCGCATTGTTGCATGACATGTCAACTTTCTATTGGCTTAGGAGGCACCAGTGCGCTCTGGTAGCTGGGATTCTTTCCTTTGTAGTATATACATATGCCTTAGCCATTTTGGAACCAATAAAGAGAAAATACTATGCAATATTAGCATAATGCTGAAAAATATGTGTGTTAATAATCTAGAAGTCTGAGTGTAGTTTTTTTAATCATGTTGGTTGGTTTAGCAGAGTGCACTCAATGGCACCAGATGACAATGCTAAAAAAATCATGGGAGCGGATTTTCTAGAATTTAACGACATTATGCTTTCAGTGGTAGGCGGCGCTTTTGTCGACAACGAGGTACCAGTGGTGACTTTATCAATCTCAAGGATTTACCAGCTCAATCTTCGAAGATGCGCTTAGGGATAGGTTTGCGTACGTGTGTTCCTAGGGGTAAGTGTGCGTGCGTTATAAGTGTCTAAGTTGTACTGTGAAATCTAAAGAAAAAAAGATGACAATGCTAATGTATCTCCTTAAGTGCAGGTTTAGTCAGGCTTCATAGTCTCAAGTAGTGATTAAGGGCCTGTTCGTTTCCTGTCCTCTAAAATTTAGCACTGTCACATTAAAGATAATCTTACTATTTATGGATATTTTGATCAATTTAATGACAAAACCCTATTGACAGATTGGTGCTAATTTTTGAGATGAATCTAATGAGCTTAATTAATCTAGCTTTTGTTAAAGTGATGCTACGAGTAACCTCGTAAATTAGTCTAGGGACCTGTAATTTATTTTATAATTAAACTTTATTTAGTACTCTTAAATAGTAAGATTCTTTTTGATGTGACAACTATAAAATTTAGACCTCGGAAAACGAACACACCCTAAATGGCCCCCGGTAGCAGCGGAGCCAAAAGAGCTGGCTTCATTGGCTCGGAGAGAGAGCCAATGAAGCCTTCCCGGTTTATTAGACTACCCGCACTCGTCATACTCTATTCTTATCCTCTAAAAGGAATATTCTATCCTAGTCATCAATGTTCTCTCCTCTATATTCAGTTTTACTTGCACTCGTTCATACTCTATATCGATCCTCTATATCCTTTCATCTCTAACTATCTAATATTTTATTCAACCATCTCTAACTACCATCTCCTTTCATCTCTCCTCCTCTTTTCTTTTCTTTTTCCACATCTTTTCCTTTTTACAATATAATAAAATTCCAATTTTAATTAAACAATAAAAGTTTTTCATTTTCTTCATTTTCTTTTTTCTTTTTTCTTTTTTTCCTTTTTTCTTTTTCTCTTTTTTTCTTTTCCCTTCTTCTCCCTTCTCTCTCCCTCTCTCCTCCTTCTCACCCGACCTACCCCGCGCATCTCTGTCTCCTTCTCTCCTCCATCTCCACCACGCCACCATCGCCGTACCCGCCCGCTCCCAACCGCGCGCGGCGTCCAGCATCCTCCGCCCTCGTCGGGCTCGCGTCCTCCGCCTCGGCCGCACCGGATCTGGTGCGGGCCGAGCTCCTCCGCCTCCCTCCCTCCCGCGCGCAACGCCACAACGCACGCCTCGCCCCGCCGCCGCGCGCCGCCGGTCGGACTCGCCTCCACCGCCCCCGCCCGTGAGCCGCCGCCGGTCGGCCTCGCCTCCCTCCCCCCAGCGCGCGCCGCCGGCCGGACTCGCCTCCACCGCCCACCTCCCGTGAGCCGCCGCCGGCCGGACTCGCCCCCACCGCCCACCTCCCGTCGGCCGCCGCAGATCCGACCGGCGGGGCCCCGATCCAGCTGCTTTTCTCCCTCTCAACGCGATGGCGGACGCGGTGGCGGTGGCCTCCCCGCGCCAGGTGGGATCCAGGCGACGGTGGCCTCCCTGCGCGCGCCGCCGTCGCCGAGATTCGCCTCACCGCGCGCGCAGCTGGGATGCGTCGGTCTTCTCCTTCTCCCCCTGCTCCCCGGCGGTTGGTTTGGTGGCGCGCAGCAGCGCGAGCCCGTGCCATGTCACTCATCCCGTACGTCCGGGACAGCGCCAATTCTAGCGTGCCGGAGGCCGAACGCAACGATAGCATTTAGCTCCCAGTAGCCCGGTGCAACGCTCCATCCGTTATTTCCATACTGGAGGATGGGGTTGCGGATGCCAGTGCAGATAGTCTTACAGTAGCATTGGACTAGAAAACATCATGGACTCTGAGCTACTGTAACTCCAACGTACCACTACAGTAGCGATGTGGGACGGAGCCAAAGCCCCGCTTTGGAGCCAAGCCAAATGTGCATTCAGTGTCATCGCGAAAAAAATATATCTTCAACGCAAAAAAGAAAACGCACTCAGTGACCGTCTAGGGTTTCTGGTTTTATGGAACTTCCTTTGGTTTTAATCATTAGTGTATTCATGAACAATTAGATGACGTGAACTGTACTCAATACTCCGAAAATTCAGAATCCAAAAGAACCCCACAGCCAGCTCCTCGTCACTGTGGGCGTTCCCCTGCCATCCTTTGGACGGCCTGACTCGTGCAGGGACTATTTACCATGATGACCAAACAGTTGTACGTATCCTCCTCCCTCTGTTACAAACTGTGTTGCCTCGGTTACTTGCGAGAAAGTTACTGCACGCAACTTTGATCGCTTTTCTGCTCTGATCCTGGTAAAGGGGCATGCATGTGTGAGTAACCTGATAGTAGAGCAGTGTCAAAATTTCAAGCTTTTTTCCTGACGCTGCTTCAAAGTAGCAGGTTGGCAGGTTTACATGTGAGTATGTTGCATGCCCTTGATTTTGCTCTTTCTCTTCCGTGTTTATCTTTATGCAGTAAAATAGCAGAGATGAGCATGGAACAATCATGGCACGAGCTGGACTTGCTGCAAGACTTGGCGATATATGTATCGGTACAAAAGATTCCGGTTTCTACCTCGGGCCAGACCGCCAGACAGCGGCGAATCCACCAAAAAGATCGCCACAGCTCACATGGAGACGAACCTTGTCTTGTGTTTGTTGACAGTCATCAGAGGAACAGGAAAGAGCCAGACTTTTATTAGCGCCGCTGTTTCGTCACTATGCTAGCCTGATGCATATGTATCTCTTTCCTGCATCTTCGCTACGACACCCCAAATTCAATCCACAGAGAAATGTTGTTCCTCCATGTGCAGCATTTCGCAACCAAGGTAAAGAGAGTTCAGGTAGAACAATGAAACAACATTGAATCTTTTCTTACCACTTTACAGTGTTTCCCTTATTTTCTCCTGTCCTTCAGCCTCCAGGGTTCAGCCAAGCGCTACGTGCTGAACCGTGCAGGCAGGAAGAGGGAGAGAAAAGGCTGGAGGCTACTGTCGCCATTGGCCTAAAATGCAATCCAAAAGACAGAAGCAGGCGCTGGGCGGGGCGCAGGACTACATATATGTGGCTTGCAACCGCGACACTGTTCTACTGCACAGGTACAGAGGCTGAGAGGAGAGGCCATGCACCTACGTCGGCATAGCGAGGAATACGAGCACAAAGTAATGCTGTTTACGTGTTATATACGCCTCGTGCTAACTCTTGATATACTCCCTCTGTTCCTATGGATCGCATCTAAGCCTGACCCAAGTTTATATGGGCGTGGTTTGGGTTTCAATTCTTGCCCATGGTTACCATCAGGATTTTTTTATCAATAATCACTTTTAATTATTTAATATTAATAACCCTCTAATTTAAAAATTTGCAAACTAACATCTTCGTGGGGAATCGCCGTATGGGTGGGCGATAAGACACAGATTACTGTAGCGACTATTTTTCTCCAATTTCTCTTGCTTAACACTTAAGCTTCCAAAACTCTTAGTTAAAAATACTTTTACAGATCTGATGAAAATACAAATTTTCGTAGTACTAAATTTTAAGTTGGTGCAACCATTTTAACTTAAAAAGTCCAAAAAGTGTTAGTAATTTTAGAAAAATAATCTATAAAGTAGGCTAGTTGTTAAGCATTAATTGAAATTTTAGACCATCTTAGTGTCTCTTAAAATTAAGTAAAAATTACCTAAATTCATTGTATCCATAGTAGAATCAAAATACATTTTTGTTTAGTTTAGGTTTTATTTAAAAAGTTCTAGTTGTTTGTATTTAATTCAAATTCAAATTTGAATTCATAGTATATACATATATGACTATACTTTACAATCTAAGGGGAGTTAGGTTTAAAATATGGCCCCAAGACGAGCTAGAGTTTATAATATGGTCCTAAGTGGAGTTAGAGTTTACAGTATAGTCATACGTACTATGAATTCAAATTCAAATTTAAATTAAATTCAAAAAAGTCAAACTTTTAAATAAAACCTAAACCAAATAAAAATTATTTTTATACTACTAAGGATACAATGAATTTAGGTATTTTTTACTTAAACCTTAGAGGAGGTAAAATGGCCTAAAAATTCAATTAGTGCTTAACTTAACCTAGTTTATAGATTGTTTTATTAATTACTACTTTTTGGATTTTTCTAAGTTAAAATAGTTGCATCAACATATAATTTACTACTATTAAAATTTGTATTAACTTTAGGTGTGTAAACGTATTTTTAAGCTGAGACGTTTAGAAGCTTAACTCTTAAGCTAGAGAAATTTGAAATAAAAAATTGCTACAGTAGCCTTGTTGCCTGACAAGCGCGTGATAGGAATTTTGTCGCCCCGCCATCGGGTGATAGGAACTTGTCGCCCTTCCAGTTGGTGACTGGGCCCACAAACAGGCCTATCGCTCTTTGGGTGGCCTGTCGCTTTTTGGGTGGACGACAGAGAGATTAGTTTTGTAAATTTTTAATCAAAAAGTTATTAATATTAAATAATTAACAGTGATTATTAATAACAAAATTCCACCCATCGGTCACCTGTGATATCAGGTATAAGTACATTCAACCCAATCCACCTCCCATCAAACCCAATCCCAATCCCCAATACTCATTCCACGCTGCCACCCCCGCTACTGGCCATCGTTTCCGCCCATATTGACGTAGTTTGTTGTTGGCATAATTTACTATATTATTTTATGTAATTTTATTTGTTAATATATAATGGCCTAATTCTCATTATTAAGTATGTACTATTATTGCTAATGTTAATGATTTTCACATAAAGTGTTGTTTTAGTGTCTTATTGTAGAATTAGGTAAAATGATTGATACTCCAGACAATCCAATTAACCAAGGCTTTGAGAAGACAATTTAGATCAACAAGACATACGACTAAGGCTCACGTGTTTGGCCCAAGAAATTGACCACTTAGAAGACTCCCTTTCGACATCCATGATATCCAACAAACAAGCCCAAGTCGTGGATCAGTGATTTATGGAGTTTAAGAAAATTTCAAATGAACATCGTTAGAACACCAAAGTTGTAGATCCCAACAAGGATTTTGGGGAACATTTTTGGATGGCGCTAATCAGATTCCGAAGCTAGAAGAAAAGGCCCTGCAAGAGGTGCTTCATGGAAGAGTACGAATATGGATAGATCATTTTGGAAAGCAATTTTGAGCAATTCAGAGTCCAAACCTGCTCAACTAAATCACACCAAAGTTGTACATCCTCACTACAAGGAATACTGCTTTTAGTGACACGGAAGTCATGTCACATAATGCTATAGTTACATTACATGAAGAATTTGTGACACCTTCTTGAGAAAAGGCGAATTGTCATAGAAAGTGTGTCACTACTTAATTTGTGTAATGTTCCTTAACGAGATCGTCATAAGGACGACAGCTAAAGCGCAAAATAGTGACGAATGCAAAGCGTCACTAGTATATAGAAAACATCATAAACTAATGCTACATGCTGCAAATGTAGCAAGGCCACGTTAGCCATTGCGCTTCCAATATTTGTACTAATGTTTCGATCCAACATAAAACTTAACCTAGGTTGAAATGTTCAATGGGCCAAATTTCAATCAGCCTGTCACGTTTTAACCCACACTTTGTCCGAATCTTTTTGTATTGTTATGGGCTAAAGCCCATTTCTAGTTGCCATTTGTGTCGGTCTGCTTATAAACTTGGGCTAAATTAAAAACTATCTTTTGGGTTATGATTTTATCACGATAACTGGATCCATGAAAAGTATGTCCAAACTAAATATAATTTTCATATTTGTTTTTCATTCAGTAAACAATATAACCTACGCAACTTCTAAATGGCCCATACAACCCAATTTATGTTGGGTCAGCCCATATTATTATTTACACATTAGCAACCACCTAAAATTATTAATTAATAACATACCAAAAATATTTTTAAATATAAATCTTGTACAAAACTAATCTAGTACATTCCACTAGCAAAATAAATTACGTGCAATATCACAAGTTATAAGTTCCACAATACAACATACAAACAAGGTTATGTGCAACTTTAACAAGTTGTCACATACAGACATACAAGGTTAAGTGCAACTTTAACAAGTTGTCACATACAGACAGAGAAGGTTAAGTACAACTTGAATAGGTTGTCACATACATAACTAGTAAATGGATAACCTACGATTGGACACTATATGCTACTGAAGGGTTAATTTAATGTTGGTTTTCAAATACACAACGAAGGAATCAGTTTATATCTTATTGTGCATTCTTGACACGTTCAATCTCGTCTTCCTATTTGTTCCTACAATTGTTTGCTTCCTCGATCCGCCTCTTCAAGTCTTCTAGCGTTTCTTCCTGCCCATCAACTTTTTATTCAAGTGTTGTTGATCTTTGTCTCTCCCTTTGAAGTTCACCTTCAAGGATTAACACTATAGGACCATAGACTGAGGGGCCCAATGGTCCTTACGGTATGTCACCTGATGTGGGAGTCGATTTCGTTCTTTTTTTATTTTTTATTGAATGATGTATGGTCTGCTAATTAGTATCAAATCACCTCAGGAAAAAAACAATTTTGTAGGAAAACGAACCTTTTTGTTGTCACTTGAATTATCAATGATGGTGTTGATTTTCTTCACTTGCACGATCTTGCACTCGACTTGCCTTCCCCCACCAACTAGTGACATCTTCCACCCATTGCCTCTTTCATCACGGGTTGGTTTTGAATCCACCCAACCAATTGCCGCTCTTAGGTGTCACCATGCCATCTACAAACTAGGCTCCTGTAAAAAAAGTTGCAGGGCCCAGGCCATTAAATGTTCTTTTGCAAAAAATTCTTCGTTGTTAATACATGCAACATAAGCAATATGCAGAATAATCAAGATTGTCAAAAACCATTACAAAAACTAATAAGATTCTTTTGTGTTTGAGTGGCCAGTCTAACAATCATATGAAATGTCCACACTATCCAAACCGATCAACTCAATGTTGCGACAATTAAATTACTCCTACACTATGGGAGACACATTATATGCCGTGTGCCAGCGGCATACGGCCAAGCGTATAACACACGGCACACAGCTCACGGCATACTCTTAATCGGCACAAAAACTGTGCCGTGTGTAATTCATCGGACACACGGCACAGTTATACCCAAAAAAAGAGGAAAGACAGAACATCGGCTTGAAAACAAATTGTGCCGTGTGCCGGACCTTGGCACACGGCACAAGCTGCAGCTTGTGCCGTGTGCCATGGACCTTGGCACACAGTCACAATAATTCAGGATACCAAAAAAAATATGAGCAATGCTCGTACCACTGAAGATAATATACGGTAGTGTATGATCTCTATAGCCTAATGGAAATTCTTGCACCAGTTTAATCTATATAGTGTATCCTACTGTAAATCTTAAGTGCAAGTAACTAAATATTTAACTTACAGCCAAAACCAGCTCAAATTTTACCTAAGTATCAGAGAGTTTTCATGTTAGATGTGAGTTTTTGTTTCATAATTGGAACAGATAAGGAAAAGTGAATCCACCAGCAAATATGTTGTGAAGTGGGTGCGTAGTTACGACCAACAGGCACTTCGCTAAATTCCTTTGGAAAATGGTACATTTCTATTTTGGCTTGCCTACACCTCGTAGCATAACTCATATGTTTGGATCATCGCTATACGGGGTGGACATAGAACTACAAAGACAATTGTTAGTAGGTGTATCAGCATTTTGTTAGGGCTATCTGGTTAAGTTGAAATGAAATTGTCTTTGATAAAACTCCTAGGAAAACTTATATGCAGGTATTATATAGAGGGACATACTGGGTTCACTTCTAGGTGCCCTTACAAAAGAAGGAAGAAGCCAAAGAGATAATGAAGAAGGCATGCCGACGGATGGAGGTATTGACAATGTAGATCTTTGCACACCATGGATGGAGATTCACTAATAGGTTTTATCCTTGATGTATCTTATCATTCAAAACGTTTGGTGGTCATGGTGTGTTTATTTTGGGGATTTTTGTCTCTGTGACACTACAAAACGTGATTTTGTCCCTAGGACATCGCATTCGATGATTTTGTCTCGTGGACACTATAAAAACATGTATAAAAACATGATTTCGTCTACTAAGACACCGTACCTATTATTTTAATAAATGATGATGCTAATAAGACAATATTACCCTTCTATATCTTCTTCCACCTCGATTCCAACAATGGTCATCTCAAAAAGAAAGAAAAACAGACAGAGCCATTGGACGCCATCGTGCTTCAGCCTTCCATCGCACTTCTTGGACGAGGCCGTTGAGGTGGATGAGAAGGGGCTCACCATCGAGCCGACCAATGAGATGGGCTCGGCTAGGCACACGGAGGACATAGTCGCGGTGGTTGAGCGATGGCGGGCGCGGCCGAGCGTCGGTTCAGCTTTTCACGGTTGAGATCCGGCAGGTGCGGGCCCGACTCGTTGTGGCTAGGCTCCATCGCAGTTGGTTGTCACCGGGGCGTGCGCACCATGACAGCTGGTTGTGGTTGGGCGCCGGCTCGGCTAGTGGCTGCCAGGGCCGACTCGTTGGTGGAGGCGGCTCACCCTCTACACGGGCACACGGTGAGCTCGGTCCGCCATGGCAACATGTATGAAGCTTGGCCGATCAAGGGTTGGCATGGGCACGGTCGAGTGAGACCTCGAGAGCATAGGCACGCGCGACGATGACTGCTCGCTGGCAAGGGTCCGGTGGGGCGCGTGCTGGCGGGGTGCCCGGTGGAGGCCGTGGGGTGTGGTCGGCGAGGGCGGTGGTCCTCGGGAGGGGCGAAATTGGTATTTAGGAATTATCCTCTCTCCACTCTAGCTCGAAATTGTTTCGCGGTGTCTACCATACAAAATCACATTTTCACTGTCTACCAGACAAAATCACATTTTCGCGGTGTCTGCGAGATAAAAATTAATTTCACGGTGTCTTCTAGAGTAATTCATGTTTTGGGATAAAAATCCCTTTATTTTTCCTATAGAGTATTTGCAAGACAGATGTGTTGCAGTTTTGTGATTGGCCATAGCCTCCAAAAGAGGTGAAGGCTGGGTACCTTTTTTCCTATCATTTAAAAAAAAATCCCAGTCATGATTATTGCCAACAGAATCGTTATTATGCCATGGGCTATTCCATGAGGAATTGCTTGATGGGTCATGGGCTGTGAGCTACAGCCTATTGGAGATGGCTTATGCGCGCACCAAGTGAGAAAGAACAAGAAATCGCATGATATGAAGCCTGCCATTGATTGCCTTTTTTTTACGGGGACCATTTACTACCTTTCATGAATCGAGAAAAGACAAGGAGATTCAATGACGATCGAGGAGTTTTACTGGTCATATATCGATTTTTTTATTTTCCATTAATAACTTGGCCACACCTAAATTGCCTCGCCACTGCATATCGTGCACACGCCAGTAAAAAAGAATATTCAGAAGTCAGTTCCTTAACTGACTTAACTGCAGAGACAAGCTTTGACTTATAAACCTTAATTTCGATTAACATCTGATAACTATAAAGTTTATTCTCATTTCATTATTATAGATCTAAACATACCCCAGAAGGCGGCAGTAGTACTTCTTGAAAGTTGACTTGGATTTGTATGCATGTCACATTAACTCGATCGCCCGTGCAGCGGGAGCGTGGCAGCCACATGGTAATCTTGTTTAGATGTACATTGTATTGTACGTTCTAGAGTAGTATACATAATGTAAATATACTCCAACATATTGTATATATATGGAGAAGCAAGTACGTTAGGATCAGAATTATACTCCAACTTGGATTCTGTTGCACTCTGCACCGTGCAGTTACTACGGCCCAATTGCATGTTCGTTGGACCTGAATGTGTATACGAGCTGAACAGCAGTTTCTTTCTTTTTTTAGATAACGAACAGTTTCCTTCTTAGTACATATATAGAGAATTATAAGCCTACTAGTTAGAGTCTTTGATTAAAAATCTGACGAAGTCGTGCCGCATGATCGCTATACGCCATAATTGCTACACTTTATGACAGTCAACCTTATACAGGTATACAATTCGAATAAAAAGAACATTATACTTTATACGGGTATGCCATTAAGTCAACAGCCGAGAGTAAGTATTAGGGACGCCCTGTACTTTATCCATAATTAATTTTTCTCTGAGAACGACAAACATATGGAGGATATAAAAACGTTCTTCGCTGACTGATTGAGCTGCGACGATCACACCCTCGCAATTATTCACCCATGTGTAATACGGGCGTGCATGTGTATTTTGATTCCATACAATGCTGAGAATGCAAATGAAATACTTGTCCGTTCTGAAATTGGTGTCATAAGAAGAAAAAAATCTAGTTCAAAAATAAACTAACATTCTTGTCATAACAACGACAATTTTTTTTAAAAAAATAAGTTTTAAAAAATAAGAACACAATAGATAGTGAAAGAAGTGGCAGGGAAAAGTGTAAATTGAGGTCATAGAACAAACTGCAAATTGAGCATTTTCTTGTTTTCCTAATTTATTTACCTCTCTCTCTCTCTCTCTCTCTCTCTCTCTATCTATCTCTCTTTCTATCTCTCTATCTATCTATTTCTTCTTGTTTTATATGCATCCAACTTTTCCACGTCTAAGTAAAAAAAAAAACTTTTCCTCGTCCAGGGCTAAAACAGCAACTATATTGGGATAGAGAGTATCGAAGGCGATGTAATCCCACAGCACATGTTATTTGGATCATCAGGGTAGTCTACATTACAGGTCTAAATATTCAACGGTAATACTGTATCTAGAATTCGCTCCATTTTCAACCGTCCAATATGAAGCCAATAAACCATGTCGGATGCTACAGTGTGTGACGTCGAACAATAAAAATATCGGTACAATACTCGTGTCCTGTATAATGCTTTTGGTTCAGTGTTACTGCAGGGGTACGCTCGTAAATTCCTGTTACAACTGCTCTCGGATGGAAAGTACTTTCACTTTCGATCACCTGGAGAGACAGATACCATACACTAGTTTTAAGATACATAGCTGTCTCATTAACCTGCAATCCGTACAGTTCCGATGTCCTTATACACTACCACTAGCCCTCCACACTGGCCGTCGTCACCACCCACAAACTCCATTAGATCGAGGAGAATCCCATAATTCTCCATCCAATTTCGCAATCCAATTAATATATTATTGAATCACCAACCAAAGAAAAGAGAGGAGACGAAATTCAGAACACGGTATGTGGTAGGGCGGGAGGGAAGCAAAGCAACAGTGGTTTTAATGCTGCTGCGCATGGCCATAAAGAAAACCATCACCTCCTCCACCTCGACGCATCGCGCTCTCCTCATTATATAACGCAAAACGGGTGTTGCACCACCGCACCACAAATACCCCGGCACACGGCAGCTGGCCTGGTTCCGATCCAGCAGCAGCAGCACAAGTGCTACGTGCGATTCCTCCTCCACTACTGATTAGTCCACGCTTAGCTTAGCAGTACCGCGTAGTGGAGAGCTGGTGGTGAAGCGAAGATGAGCAGGAACAATGGCAAGGTGTCCAAGCTGCAGGAGCTGCGCCCGAGCCTGTCGCGGTCTCGCGGTGGCGCGGGGGCCCGTCGGCGAACCCTGGCGGCGGTGGCGTCTCGCCGAGGAGGCTCTCCTCCTCGTCGTCCTCGACCGCGTCGCCGCCGAGCTCGTGCGTGTCGTCGGAGGGCAGCCCGGAGGCCGGCGTCGGCGGCGGCGCGCCGATGATCCTGGCCGGGTGCCCCCGGTGCATGATGTACGTGATGCTGTCGCGGGAGGACCCCCGGTGCCCCAAGTGCCACAGCACCGTCCTCCTCGACTTCAACGACCCAGGCGCCGGCGGCAAGAGCAAGGGCAGGCGTGGCTGAGCAGCTCCGGCGGCAAAGAGCCATAGCCATACTAGTTGCCGCAACTAGTAGCAATCGATCTCTGTCCTTCGTTGCGTGTGTTCGTGTGTGTTGTGTCCGAGTTGATCATCAAGGAATTATTGCGTAGACCTGTTCTTCCATGGACCAGAGGGGCGGAGTTGCTAGTGAGTAGTGGGGCGCCAATGGAACGGGTCTAGGTAATAATTTCGTGTGGTCTGCAGTTGCAGTAGCGTGCGTGTGTGTGTCATGTGTGTGTTCTGGGTGAATGTGGTGATGTACGGGCCGTCAGTACTGCTAAGGTTTAAGATTTTGTCTCGGAGATTTGATCGAGCGTAATGCTGCTGTCCTTCCGCCTTGACGCGGCGTAAATACGCTGCAGCGACGCCCGCCAACAGCGGTGGGTGCAGACGCATCTCTCTCATTCACGCTGACTGACTGCTAGCTCGTCGTTATTATTGTCCGTATTATTATCTTTTGTTTTTGGCGATGAGCTCATCCTTAATTTATCGCTCGCGCACATGAACTCGCGCAGGAGCGCAAGTGGAATCTTCTGTGAGGCCGACATGGCGTTAGTGGCAACCTGATTCATCGCTTCTCTCCCCCTCCTGATTCGTTCGTGCAATGTTAATCTACTACCTCCGCCGAGCGGTCAATGTTTGAAACTTCAGACAACTGGTTCGCGAATAAAATTTTCAGAGACACGAGAATGCTCGTCATGGACCACGAGACCTCCAATCCACGGAGAAAACGAATTACTAGTAAGTGAGAGGACGCATACATGACACGCAGGCTGCTCCCATCCCATGGCGCAGTGTGAGAACAGAGAACACCAAGTAGCAAGAATGGTGATCTGATCCTCGCTCGCCAGAATGGGAGAAGGGGAAGATGCCGGTGCGGTTAGCTCGGGTCATTGAAAGGGGCGACTATTGCCGATTAACTCGCTTTTAAACCGCATAAATGCCCGAGTAATTGGAGACAGGTGAGTGCAATAAGAAGGATTCTTGTCAGGGCGAGGCATGAAACCTCACAGTTCATGCCAACCCTGTCGCTTCAATGCATTGTTGCCACCAAAGGGAATCCGTCGAATTGAAGCGCTCTGCTTCGAGCCAGCCGGACACGTAAATGCCCTCTTGCTCCGAGTACGGTACCAGCGTATAGTAAGCGCTACACTTCTGTACTAGCCTGTGTAGCCGCCATGCTCTTCGCCTCTGCTAGGGTGCTGTACAGGTCAACAAGCAGCTACAGCAAGCAACAGTGTTACAGAAGACAAAGATGATTTCAACTTTGTTTGAAAGTCTAGTAAAGCCATAGGCAGTTGGCGATATGGATAGATCAACATGTGTAGCTAGGCTTATCCATCGTCGTCTCTGCCTCTGGTAAAGATCACCAGGCCGTTGACAGGTCAGTCATCCAAAGAGAGAGGACACGTAGTACCGGACCAAAAGGCGATGGCTTCCATTTAGCGTTGAGTTGTTGCATTGTCTCTCTTTACTATACTACAGCATGCTAAGTACTTATCTGTCAAGCTATACCAACCTACTTTTAGGCGGTACTTACGACAGTGATGCTACCTATGGCCTGGCTGCATTCAACGTCCATGCGACAGTGTGTATTGTTGCTGCTAGCACTCGCACAGCCGCATGATGAACGATCGATCGCAATGCTCCTGAAGCATCGCATTCATGCGTGCAGCTGTGCTCGAGTCTGCTACAACAACGGATAGATCATGGCATCCATATGATCCATCCTTGTCAAGCTGGACGGACGGAGGCGCAATGCGCAAAGGCAATCAAGGTCGTCGACCACTCGCCGAGCTAAAAAGATCAGCTCGTAATCTCATCGCAATTAATTTAAAGGTCATATAGTGCCTGGAGAGAACAATTCAAAATGAATCAATCGCCGATGAATAAGACTTGCCTCCGGGGCGGTGGTCACCATAGGGGTGAGCATGAGCTTCTATAGCGATTGGAGTTCGTGTCAGCTTGCTACTACTACACAAGTACTGGGAACTCTGATAAAAAAACAGAGTACTCGAACTGAATGGTTCTCGTATATGATAATGTATATGTACAAAGTACTGGGACTCCGATAAAAAAACAAAGCATGCACTTGGACACTTGCTAATTCAAGTTGGTACTCCTAGCTAGAATTAGAACGAGCTTAAAAGTCTTTTATATAGTACACACGCATTTGGACAATTGGTTCAAGTTGGTACATGTAAACGATTTGCAGCAAAAAAATATATAAATTAGAAAATGGAAACGACTCCGGACACCCTTGAGGCATACCTCAGATTCAATTCGCAGCATGGACTATGAATGAATCATGGAGTCAGAAATTCATTAAGACTTGATCAGCATAAGTTAAGCCGTGTGGGTGCAATCACAACTCAGCAGAACTGTGTGCGTAGTGAGTACGCTAGTATCGACAGCTTGCAAATTTGTTGGGCAATTCATATATTTATGATACAATAATATGGTCCATGTATTACATGGGCCTCTGCTAATTAATCCTGCATCTCAACTGGATAATTTGGTCATTTTTCCTGGCCCTTTTCTCTGTGGATCAATCAGTTAAGTGTTTTCGTTAAACAGGGAAAAAATATAGGCCTTGAAATATTACAAGAAGAACTAAACATATATAAGGTTTACCCTCGGAGGTGATTAAAACCATCGTGTTGCTTGAAACCACGCAAGTGAAAAGGCAGAAATTTACAAGAGGCGGCTCATGCGTACTACAATTTCAAGGTTCATTTGTTATGTTTTTAGGTTTTTATTTTCCACTTCTGCATATGTAGGAGTAGCATTTGTTTTGTAATAGCGAGCCACTCAATTTCAAGTGGGTGGAAATGAAACGAAATATACCAATTTGAGGCAAATGAGGGGCATGAATAATGTAAGAACTGATTACATATTTTTCAAGGGAAAGAACTGATTACATAGTAAATGAGACTTCAATTGCATACAGCCTTTTAGTAAATGGACTTCATTGTTAACTTAATGAAGGTATATACGGGCCAGCTGGAGGTGCAGCGGCCCACTCACTGCCTCTGCTCGGGCTGCCTTCAATCCATTTCTGCAGTCTCCGTAACTCGTCATCAGGCACTGCTGATCCCAGACACCCCCACGGGATCGTCGGGGGCTCATCTTGCCCACCTGGGCGCGCGTTTGGTGGGATGGACACGCCCTGGTAAGCAGATTGATCAGTCTGATGGTGTGCTTCTAGTACTGGGCGAGTAAGATGTCACTGCTACTAACACTAGGGCCCGAACCCGAAGGTTAGTGCACAGGCGCAGTTGCTCGCGTGGTTACCACAGGAGGACGGGGACGACGATTCCTCTTGTGTTGCGATGCTGTTAGTTAATAATGATCGGCGCATAAATAAGCCAGGGGAGGAGCTGGCTCTCGCGTTTGCCGCGCGAGCAACGCCATGTGCCGGTCTTTACGCCCCCGCCAGAACCTTAAGTCCAAGCAGGAGACGATCCATTCATGGTCAAAGCGCTGCTGGGGTGCCCGGCCGGGCCAGGTGAGAAGAGGTCGTGGCGCGCCGTGATCGTCAGCGAGCAAGACACCGGCTCGAGCACCGCCGAAGGATGCCGCTGCAGTAGGCGGCATTCCTTCTTATCTTTTTACCGGCACAGGCCGCATTCTGCTTCCGGCCCGCCGTGTAGGCAACACTCGTGCCTGGCTGCTACTCTGGTCCCCCGGAATGGGCTGCAAAACAAGGCCGGCCCGCTCACGTTCTAGGCCCAGTAATAACACGCTGCCCCTTTTGACATAATGGCATGTAATGATGCCCTAAATGACAAAAAGATACATTTACATTTAATTTATCCGATCCACCAATTTTTATAAGTTCCGACCATTGGAAAGCATCCTTGTCAAAAGTACTTTGGAGTTTTCAAGCATCCATTGTGAAACAATCCAACTCCTAAGGAGTAAGGACTTGAAAAGAAATGTAATTTGATGAGGATACAAGGATATCATGTACCTAAATAAGAAAAAACTCATCCAACTTCATTTTGAGTCATCTTAGTCCTGAATTCCATGTTCTTTTTTTGTGACTTATATGTTTTATAAACATGCAAAAAAAGGTGGAAGCAAAATGTATTATTTGTGTTCGATCTAGATATATGAAACACAATCTGACATAGTTCAATGTTGAACACAAAAGTCTAAGAAAGGAGGTTGGGTCTTGGTTGTTACTGTGCCAAAGCATGTTGTGGCGGACATAAAATATTATCATGCAAACTCTAGCAAATATTTATCATAATTATTTGTGCATAGTCCCTCCGTTTTTATTGTGTTGGTGTCGAATATAGATTTTAGTTAGTTCAAAAATGAACAAACTTCCTTGTCCTAATGTCAACAATATGAAACAGAGGAATAATTCATATGCATGTTATGGATTTATGATTATGATAGTTCTTTATATATTATTTGAATTCCAGAATTTTGAGAGTTTAGGCATTAGCATCAATCACATCACGGGGATCAAGAACATGGGCATCAAATCATTCTAAAAGGTAAAGTGGATACATAAACTTCCTTTCAACTCTACACAATACATCGGAAAACTCCCAAAAAAGGTTCACGATAAATTTATGAAAAGTGCCTTCTTTCTTGACATGGATAGCCATGATGACACGATGAGTTTCTAGAAATTAAAAATCAATATAAGAGACCAAGTTATCCCCTATGTTTCAATCTACATATGTTTATCCCCTAAATGTCCAAATTATCCAAAGTCGCAATCCCTATGTTGGACAATGGGCATCCACTAGACATGTCAAAAGGGCCAACTACGGAACGTTCAATCATTTGTCGTATTAGATTGTCACTACACCGACGTGACTTTGGATATCACCGAGAGTATGACGAATTGAGTGATCACTATGTGACAGGTGATCGCTTGGCATGTTTTGAGTCACGCACCCTAAAGGGCATGTATACTCACCTCCACATGTCAAAGCTATGACATTAACCGACTTCGATCATTTTTCTAACACGACTTCGGATATCATCGAGAGTATTCCAAATTGAGTGAACACTATTTGACATGAACCGTCAAGTGAACACTTGGCATGTTCTCGAGTCACACACCCTAAAGAGCATGTATACTCTACCCCCACAAGTCAAGCTATGACAATATCAACCTTTACTGCACTGAATTAGGTGGTTGTTTTCTGGTAGGACTACGACGAGAGATTGCTTGACGTATTTTGAAACGTGTGTCGTCATGGCATGTGTAATCTATCTTGTATGTTTAGCTATATGCTATGATATTTATGATCCACCAAAAGTAGTGGGTCAATATCTTTTGGTGAGGATAAGTGACTATTCTTGTGAGATTGACACTTTTTCTTCAACAATAGTTATTGTAAATGCAACAAATCTAATTTACAACACATTATTATTGGCAACGATTATTATCTTGGTGGCCTTAATTGCCATATTCCTTGGCATGTATACCAATGATATACGGTGAGTGTCTATCTAGACATGGAAAATCAATATATAAGAGGCCAAAGTTGGGCCCTTAAGTGTCCAAACTATCCAAGTCATAATTGCCACGTTCATACACTTGACATGCCAAAAAGGATAACCACAAGAGTTTCAATTATTTTGCTTTTTACATTATCACTATACTCGACGTGACTTTAGATATCATGAGAGTATGTTGAATTGAGTGATCACTATCTAACACTAATCCGACAAATGATCCCTTGGCATGTTCCAAGTCACACACCCAAAAGGGTATGTATATTGTACTCCCACAAGTCAAGCTATGGCTATATGAACCTTTAGTGCACCAACGTGGTCGGTCGATGTCTTATACGAATCTGACGAGAGATCGCTTAGCATATTCTGAACCATATATAGTCACGGCATGTATAATCTACTCGCGCAAGTTTAGTGCATGCTATGATATTTTTTATCTGCTAAAAATAGGTAGCCAATATTTTTTTGGTAAGAATAAGTGACTTTTCTTGTGAGCTTGGGACGTTTTCTTCAATTGTAGTGGTGCAAATGTAACAAGATTAGTTTACAACATGTTATTAGTTGCAGCAATAATTTTTTTAGTAGTCTTAGTTTCCATATATATTCCTTGACATAGATAGGCATGATGACATGACAAGCGTATAGGCAAGACAAACTTGAGAGAAACGCTCAAATGATCCAAAGTTTCAAATCTATATCCATCTTTCCATATAAGTATCCAAACTATCCAAAGTGTTGTAAACCACATGAACTTTTGTTATTTTCTTTTTAGATTGTCGATGTGCTAAATCAATTTTTGATGTTACCGAGAGAATGCAAAAGTGGGTGGCCACTATCTCACAACATTCTAACAAGTGTCACTTGCAATATTCTGAATAACATCCTCGAAAGGACATGTATACTCCACTCCCACAAGTCTAGCTATGACTAGGAGCCTTTAGTGCACTAAATTAGGTGGTCGGTGTATGGTAGTAATCGGACGAGAGCTCGCTTGGCATATTCGGAACCATATGTCGTCACGGCATGTATAAATTAGGTGGTCGGTGTATGGTAGTAATCGGACGAGAGCTCGCTTGGCATATTCCGAACCATATGTCGTCACGGCATGTATAATCTACCCCCACAAGTTTAGCTATATGCTATGATATTTGTTATCTACTAAAAGTAGGTGGCCAATATCTTTTGGTAAGGTTAAGTGCCTTTTCTCGTGAGCTTGGCACTCTTTCATCAACTGTAGTGATGCAAATGCAACAAGTGTAATTTACACCATATTTATTATGTCTAGCGATTATTGTCTTAGTAGATTTATTTGCCAAATGTATTCCTTGACATGGATAGGCATGATGACATGGTGAGCATCTAGACACGTGAAAAACTTGAGAGATGCACTCAAATTATACAAAGTTTCAAGCAACATCCATTTTCCATATAAGTATCCAAACTATCCAAAGTATTGTAAACCACCATACATTGGGCATCCACTGGACCTGCCAAAAGAAACAAACTTATGTTGTTTCCATTTCTAGATTGTCGATGTGCTAACTCAATTTTACATGTTACCGAGAGCATGCCAAAGTGGGTGGTCGCTATCCGACACCATTCGACAAGCGATCGCTTGGCAACTTCTGAATCACATCATCTAAGGGATATGCATAAGTCTACTCCCATAAGTCTATCTATGCCTAAAAGCCTTTAGTGCACCAAATTCGGTGGTCGGTATCCGGTAGTAATCTGACGAGAGATTGCTTGGCATACACTGAACCACAAGTCGTCACGTCAAGTATAATCTACTCCCACAAGCAATGCTATATGCTATGTTCATTGTGATGTGCCAAAAATAGGTGGTCAGTATCACATTGCAAGTAAGTGAGACTAATCTTGTTAGATTGACACTTTTATTCAATGGTGTAATGGTGCAAATGCAGCTAGCTAGTCTAATTTACCCCCACATTATTATTGGCAGAGGATAATTTATTTGATGGTCTCAATGGCCAATTTACGATATAACTAGTGAATGCAAGCTCTGGGCAGGATTCTGCCTAAGAAAAGCCATGCGTTGGAATGTCCTTTGAGACCCAGAAGGACAGTTTATTCCATATCATCTATAATATATAGCAATACAAGTTGTCGATGCTAGATTCCAACCAAGCTAGCTACTTTTGTTTTTTATTTGTACAAACCACAGGGACGGCTGTTTCTTTTCCGTCTCACAAAGGTTCTACTACTACTAAACTGAGGTTTGCAGCTAGGCAGGGCTGGATGATCCTAGCGGCTTGATCCCCTGAATCACGGGGTGGTAATGTCATGGATGCTCTTGCGCTTGGTGTCCCCGCGGCTGGCGGCGTTGGCCTGGCGGATGAAGTACTTCTGCGCGTGGCTGGCCACCTGCGTCGGCGTGCGCGTCTTCACCGACCACCGCGAGATGTTCCTCCAGTCGCCGCGCCCGTACTTCTCCAGCCCTTCCAGAAACAGCCTGCACGAGCACACCGCGAAAAATATACGATGAGAACGTGAGGGAAAAAAATTTATCAGAAAAAAGGGTGTCCGCCGTGTGAAGAAGCTCGAGGTGGGCCATGGAACTAGTCCGACGTGGAAAGATCCTCCGAAGTATCTGGGACCTCGGAGAGCGCGTCGCGAATAACGAAAGGGACAAGAACCAAAACAAAACAAAACAGAGGCGGTTGTTGCGATTCTGACGGCGCGTTTACCTGTGCTCCTCCTCCGTCCACGGCACCCCGCGGCGGCGCTCCTCCCCGCCTCCCCGCGGCCGCGGCCCACCCCGCCGGCGGAAGCGGCGCGGCCCTCCTCGTCCCAGGCGTCGGGGATGTTCACCATGCCGCGCTCGATGAGCTCGACGTCGGTGATGAGCGCCTGGTAGTGGTCCCAGGCCTCCTCCGGCGTGCGGCCCGGCAGCCGCGACGCCACCAGCGCCCACCGGTTCGGCAGCTGCTCCGGGAACGTGACCAGCGCGCTCTCGAACGCCTTGTCCTCCGCCTTGCTCCACGGCCGGCTCACCATCGGCGGCGGCTGGTGCGCCACCATCCCGCCTGCCGCCCACGACGACGACGACTGCCCGCCCATGCCCATGCCGTAGTAGAAGGCCATTGCTGACGGATCACTCGAGCTTTGTTAATTAGGCACAAGAGTTGCGATGGCGCTCTGGAGAGAGAGAGAGAGGTCGCTGGATGTTGGCACAGAGCCGAGGCGATGGCGCCGCCTTTTATAGATTTTGAGCGGGGGATCCTGTGTGCGCGCACCACCACGTTTTGAGCGTGAGAGGGCCGTGGCGCGGCGTGGCACCGGATAAGCGTACGCGTGGCCAGGCCCGCCACGCCATGGTGGTTAAGTGCACTCATTAGCTGCTGCCTCGGAATAAAGGTAGGCAGGGGAAGCGAATCACTCGTGAGCTACCCGCAGATTAGCGAGGGGTTAAGGAGGAGGAGGAGGAAGACGGGTCACTTTCGCGCTGATGGAATGGCACCGTGTAAAAGGTGGGGAGGAATCTGGATGGAGTCTGTGCTTGGTTGCCACTTCCGTTGGGCTGTGGAGTTTCCCCTTTTGGTCCATGCACTGTGGGCTCTGTCCACCAGAGAGTGGCATTTATTTTGAATCTGTTTTACTATTACTCATATGCTGTAAATGCAACTGATTACATACTGAGGTAAACAAAATGGTTTCGTTAAGTTCTCAAAGTCTTACTACCAGTATGTGCATGCAGTTGATACTTCAATTTTTGCACCCAGCAAAAAGAGGCGATCAAAGTCGCGATGCTCAGCTAATCCATCAGGATCTAATGCGATAGCAAGTGCCGTGTCTTTGGTTTTCAGAAACAGTGCAGCCGCGGGAACGCGTCCTGATCCGCGCCACCGAATGAATGCGCGCGTGCTCTGTTTATTCCGTGCTGGAGAATAACACTCTGTCCCCGCCAAATCTATCTGCAAATACTCTCGCGCCCAAAGAATCTATCGGTAAACCCAGAGAGCCTCATGACCTCGCGCCGCACTTTTACCGATATACAGAAATTTAGTTTAGATTCGGCGGCGAGATCAGCTGCTGGGTACCCCTGAATTGGACAAGGCGCGTGCATCGCAGGCTCCAAGATTTGGTGCGCCAGCTTTCATCTGATTCGAGCAAGCTCTGGACGGATCGAGTGATCGACATCGGTCGGATGCGCTATCCGCGGGGCAATCTCGGTCGTTTTCTCCCCAGATCCAAGCCGACGAACGCCACACCGCAAAACAGAGCCCGCCATGACGCGGCGGAACGGGACAAGGTACATGTGGCCCCACGAACGCATCGCACCACAGCGGCGGTGCGGTGCCAGTGGATCTCGGCGGCGCGCTGGGTGGTGGCTGGCCGGGGACGGCGGGCCCGCCACGGTCGTGGGCCCCGGCAGCGCGTCCTCCTCCCATCATGGTGGAGATTTCGGCTGTGCTCGTGTTTATCCACTTCGCTCTGTCCTGCCCAGGTAGTAGCCGGCGGACGCAGGTGTGGCGCAGCTTCAGGCGCCACCGGTCGCTTTCGTGGCGTACGTGAACCCGGTGTGCTGACTGTAAATTCGAGCCGGGGGTCCAGGGCGCCGGGAAGGATAATGTAAAATTCGCGCTTACCCTGAGCCTGATTGCGCCCCGCTCGTTGTGGATAATGATGCATCACGCTATCTTAGGAGAGTTGATAGGTGATAGGCCGCGCACTCGGAGTCGGGGTCGACAGCGTCGGAAGCAGATCAGGGAGACACTGGCCGGCGTCATCAGTCGCGCATCAGGCCAGATTATTCGTGCGGTGACTGGACGACGACGACGAGTGTGTTCAGACCACATTTGCCTGACCGCTTTTGTTGTGGATAATGATGCATCATCCTGGGTGAAAGCCACCGGAGATTAGTGCTAGTAGCTACAAGGACCGGAGGGACGAGGAGTGATCGGGCGAGGCAGTGAGTGGCGTCCCACATAGTACTTTCTTTCTTTCTTTCTTTCTTTCCATGGATCGGTGGCGTGTTTAGACCATGGGACCCTTGAGCCCTTTTGTATGTATCGAAGGTTCCGTGACCTCAAATCAAAAGCAGCAGGAGACTCATAAGATTAACATGACGTAACCAGCAAGATTTTATATCATGTGAGAGATAACATTAGTTTTCCTCGTAGTGGCCACACAGCTAAGCTGCAAGGCATGGGTTTCCTCTCTGGCGTGATCCGGCCACTATTTCCTCTCTTGCATGTACATTTTGCCGCGGTTGAGCCAGCTAGTCCTGCTGGAGATTATTCTGCGGAGAGCGAAACAGCCTGCCGATAAACGAGAACGTCCTGTGCAGCTGTGCTTTTGACGCGGTCTGCTCTTCAGTTCGCTGCGGCGGCAGTACTTTTCCGCGAGACCTTCCATGCCCCAAGCTGAGCGCCGCAGTTTTCCTGTTACAGAAAGAAGGAGGGCACCGGTATAATTTGAGCACGTTCCGGAGCACTGCCGCCAGGTCGGCGACGCGATTGCCTGCCCTGTGGCTGTGGCAGCGATGGGACCTGCGGCGAAAAGGAAATCCAAGGCAGCTGAGAGAGAGAGAGAGAGCCTGCCTTGTCGTGGCGCGGTGCGGGCCAGTAGGTGCCTTGTCGCGAGCAAAGGGACTTTCTCCATCGAAGTGGTGGCGATTCGGGTGGCGCCGGCCTGGGCCACGGCCACGACCCGCAGCAAAACCTACAGTGCCATCCAACGGATTGGATTCGCTGCCTTCCCTTCCCTCTCGCTGATCGCCATCCGGTCTGGATTCCCCCGGATGATGCGATTCCGCGCTCCGCACGACCACTTTGCTGACGAATGCCCGCAGAAAGCACCAGCCTATTTGCTTCGAGTCTCCACCACCACAACACGCGCTAACGGAGTTGAATAATGTTTAACAATTAACTCGTAAGGTTCTCTATGGTGAAAGTTATCCAGCCAGTTTTAATTCTTGACTTCAGTACATGTTACATTTACGTCTAATAAATATTTCTTTTAATTGTAGATAATATGTCCAAAAAATATATGTCAACTCAAAAGGTGTTTTACAAAACGAGACAAATATTAATTCAAGCGTGTTAGGGCTAATTTAGAACCACTAGAGATAATTGTTAGCGGCTAAAATCATTTCTAGTGGTTCCAAACACACCCTAGTAAATAAGTTAATACTACAACCAAGCACATATATAACTATTATCTCATTACCTAGTCCAATCCAACTAATTCCACTTAAAGTTATCCAAAAACTATTAGCTCGAAGTTCCAAAACGACCTTAGCCAAATTAGCTAACTAACAGCTATCCAACTAATGATTAACTATTATCTATTAGCTAGGAATTTTTCACCTCTAGTGGTTCAAACATAAACATACTCTAAGTGTTTCGGGTGGATAGAAATCCGACCCACATATGTAGAATCACAAGTTTTATTCATTATGGACAATTCAATGGAATGCGAGACATGTTTGTTTTCCATTCAAAATCGACGTTGAGACATATATGCTCAAGACAAAGAAATTGTGAAATTGTTAAAATCTTCTTCATTACTGTAACTTTTGAATTTTTAGCTACATGTCATTAGTGTGTAGCAGTCCAATATAAGCGATGATTTTGGTGGGGACTGCCATTGGATGTGGTTCATCCTACAATCATTTGTACATGTCATTGTGGTATTCTCTTTCTCATCATGTTTTTTTCGGTTAAGAACTTTCTTTCCATGCTCATAGTCATGTTTTTGATAGCTTTCTTGGTAAAAAGTGTGTTCGAGTTCTCATTCCGGATGCCAATGCAAGGGAAAGAGAAATTCCTAAAGAGCACGTGCGCGAGAAAGGCGAGGCAGTGCGCGGCCGGCGCACACGCCGCCCACGTTTGGGGTTCTTCCGGTGACGCCAGCGCCTGGGGCCCGCCCGCCCCGTCGGATCCCGGTCGGCGGCCGTGGGCCTGCCGTGGGCCAAGAACCCCGAGCCGCGCGGATAAGATCGCAGCCCACTATTTTTATCAGAGCTTCTGTACCTGTCACCGTCACGCTGATCAGCCGGATTACGAAGCTGCCAGGACCCAACAACCACTTTGATCGGGTTAGTTTATTATAATTAACCAAGCAAAGCAAATCTTTCTTTGGAGGTCCTTTTTGTTAGTTGAGTACAGATAAATCCCGTCATCTCCCATGGCTCGTGCGCAAGCTTTTGAACCTCGACCCTTCCTTTAACCAGCTGATGACGATTCCGGGGCAGTCGGCACACGTACGTGTTCGTGCGATGCGCCGCACTATTTTAGCTTATCCGTTGCTGGACCGGCGTCGGCCGACGCGTGCGCACGCGGTGGTGACCCTTGGCCAATGGCCGCCGGCGAGGCATTTGCCCTTGACTGGCCTCCTTTCCTCGACGGCCGGTGCTGACGAAGCCGCAGGCCAGCCACTTGTTTCGGAAGTGTTATTCCTTTTCCCTTTGGTTCCAGTTCCAGGCACGCGCGCGATCACCCACCTGCGCCGTGCGGAGATCTCAGGCGGGCAGGGGATCGTCGCGTCGATGGATCGATCACGCCGGAGATCGGATCTGTGTCTTGGCCAAAAGAAGCCATGCATATCGTGGTGACAGTGACCGGACCCGGTGGTGCCACGCTCTGCCAGGAACCGGGATGCCGTCCGCCTTGGCAGCCAGCTTCCTCGCCCTTTTTCCTGATCTGCCGAATACGGAATAACCCGTGTTCCCTTTGACCCAACCGACGAGAGCATCGGTTCCGGGCGCCGGCGGCAGGAGAGGGTGACTGGACGTGCCAAGCTTTTGCCATCAGCGAGCCTCGCCTTTCTCGATGCCTTACGAAGCTTATCGTTCACACAGATTTAACCTCGATGCTCTGATTCCTCGCCGCAAAGGAAAACAAAGTTGGATGCTCTGAGACCTGGGTACGAAACCTCGCGCGCTGTACGTGCCAGAAAACAATGGTCGAGCACAAGTCTGCAAGCTGGATCAGGAAGATCGCGGGAAGGCTCGGTTCGGGCTTCTCGATCGCAAAGCAGATTCCGTCCGTCACCCGTGGGCTCTAGCTGAGATCTGATTCCTTTGATGGAGGAGACTGAGCCCGTGGACATGTTATCAGTGTTGGATCGCGGCTGCTCGCGGCTAAGAATTGGTTCGTGCCGCGAAAGCACGCGGCTGTTGCTGGGCTGCACGGGTTGGGAAACGGCAGCACGGACGATCTAACGAGGCCTGGGTCCAGCAACTGAAGAGCCCAATTGGCACGGCTAATGGCGCACGATCTTTCTTCTACTCTTGGATTCATTCGTCTTTCTAGGCTTAACTTCATGTGCTTTAAAAAAAAAGGCTTAACTTCATGTACTTCGGAATGTTAATGTTGTTATCAAATGGTGTAGAGATCCCATTCTTCGTCTCCAAAGAAAGCATGTTCACTTTTTTCAGCAACTGCGACGCAGCACTTTAGTCAATATATTCTTCACTGTACCTAGAATGAAAACGGTATTCAAACTTCTACAATCTTCACGTGGCGGGTGGTTCTCATTAGTTCTATATACTTCCAAATGACCTTTGCGCTTTATCTTGCCCTAACCACGCTGTAGTCAGACCGAACCGATGGAACACAGGCGAAAGGCATCGGATAATGATTTGCATTATAACTTATGATTGCTAGTGCAATAAAATATAGAAAATAAACATAGAAACTATATTGTATTTCATATTTTGGGAAAGAGGTATGGGGTCCTACATCTAAATAATATCTTTATCGCATTCGTCCGGTAGATAGTGCATTTAAATAATAGCAACATATAATAACATACAAATTGGGGATGTAGTTCAATTGGTAGAACACTTCAGGTGGCTTCCTAAGAGGTTCGGGTTTG
Source organism: Chloris gayana (assembly GCA_031894775.1). Taxonomy (NCBI): domain Eukaryota; kingdom Viridiplantae; phylum Streptophyta; class Magnoliopsida; order Poales; family Poaceae; genus Chloris; species Chloris gayana. Next base: position 69,917 of record JAUNZO010001619.1, read on the forward strand.
ATCCCTCGCATCTCCAAACAAGTATTTTTTTTATTTTTGCTTCATGTTATCTGTGCTCTAAAAATCTCACTCATGTTGACATCTGGTCGAAAACTCGGCTTCATGTATTTTTAAATGTAAAATATTGCAATCAAATGATATATAAGTCCCAATCTCCGTGCTTCATGTATTTCTGAATATAAAATATTGCAACCAAATGATGTATAAGTCCTAATCTTCATGCTCCAAAAATCTCACTCATGTTGACATCTGATCGGAAACTCGACTTCATGTATTTCTGAATGTAAAATATTGCAATCAAATGATATATAAGTCCCAATCTCCGTGCTCTGAAAAGTCTCATTCATTCATGTTGACATCTGGTCGGAAACTCAGAATTTTTTAGAACACGGCGACCCGTGTCCACCCTTGACGTGGCAGCATCATCAACCGTCAGATCACGGATTGCGAGATGAGATTGAGCCACATCATGCAGAACAGTTTATGACGTGACTAAATCTCAGCCATCCATTATTGATCCAACGGTTAGAGCAACTCCAGCAAGAGGCTCGAAATCAAGCCTCGATTTTCTGATTTCAGCGCCACCGCCACTTTTCGAGAGCCAAAAGTTGTTCCAACCTCCAGTGGACCCTCCTAAACTGGAGCTCCTAAATTTTCTCCTAATAAATGGGTCCTGTTCGTCGGTGAGGCTAAGAGCAGGATGACGCCATGCTCCGCGTACGAGCAGCCTCGTCACGAACTCGACGTCGGGGAGGACTCCATGGCCGACGTACGCGAGCTCTCCGGAGCTGGTGCCGGTGCTTTAGGGAAGATGGCGTCGGGACGAGCAATGACGACAGCGGCTTCACGAGCGCAATGGATTCGAGGAGAGGCGGCGACGGCCATAGGCAGCGATCGAGGCTTGATGCGCAACCTTCGGATCTAGGACAACGAGTAGGGAGGAGGCATCAACCATCACCTGCACCCGGCGCGCCGAACGCTGCGACCACCTCGCCAACGCCAATGCGGCCTGGCGAGAGGCGGGGAGGCCGGGGATGGGTTGCTTTGGCCGGGGCGGTGGGGGTCAAGACTCAAGAAGGTGGCGGCAACGACGGTCCATATGGCTCGGGCGTTGGTCGGGCTCGCGCGCCCGAGTCTAGGTAACGGCGGCTCGGGAGCGATCGGACGAGATTAGGCGGCAGCGTGACTAGAGCGGAGGGAGGCGGCGGCGACAACTCTGCTCCACCGGTTGGGGCGGAGGCAGGATGAGCGCGGCGATCGGTTGGAAGCTATAACGCGACATGACGAGAGGGAGGCGGCACCATTGCGCCATCGGAATGGCCGCGACATCTCGATCGGCCGGGCGGAGGCGGCGGCGGCGGGACGACCACGAAGATTCGAGGTCCGAGAGAGAATGGAAGAAGAGAAGAAAAAGGAAAGAAAGGAAAATAAATAAATAAAAACATGGGCCCCACTGATAGCTAGACTTTAGGAGGAGGGAAAGAGCCCTACCATTTTCAAGAGGTTGGAGAGGGATCGGGATCCTCTGCATTAGGTCGATTTTGGTGTTATCAATGCGGAGAAGTCTCTTGGTGCATTAGCCGACATCCGGAGCGTCGAAATAGGTATCAAGGACCGTGAACGGCTTTGCTCATCGTAGCAGCTTCGTCTCCCTTTCACCTTGCCGACTCACCCTCTTTACTCGTTGATGGGATCGACGGAATCTTTCACCTTGCCGAGGCCGTGGACTAGAGAGCACCAACCAACCTTAGGGGAAACATTAGAAACCCCTTGCACAACGCCGGAGAAAGTCGGGAGCAGAGTTGCGGCTCATCGATGATGGGTAGCTGCGGTGGACGAGTTAGCCTGCGAGTTGAGTGAAACTACTGCTCGTGGATAGTAATCACCACTCGCTTGATTGCATAGTTCTACAGCGGAGGCTCTCACGAGCGCAATGGAAACAATAAGCTCCAGAACAAATATAATGGCGACTACTACCCCTTAATCAAATTAAAGCAGCAAGATTCCATCGATATGTTTGGTACCTTTACATCTCATTCACTTGTTCTTCAACTCGGAGTTCAATTCATCGATACGGTGTCCATCCGGCGACTTGAGAACCATGAGAATAGATAGATATGAGTGCCCACGGAACTTGATTTAGGTAGCATAATCTTGATTGAAATAACTACAGACTGTAGAACTCGACTTCGACGAGCAAAGCAAGATTTGGGCCATGGATTTAGGCGAAAGTACGAAGCGAGTGCTTGCTTTGAGCGAAGTTAGAGTGAGTGGATGCATTTTCCAACGGCGAGCGGACGTCATCGTGGCCTGCCGGCGTTCGCGCAACACGGGAATGCGGCCGGCGGCGAGCACGCAAGTGGCCCTAGGCCTATGCATCGATGGTCGGTCTTTGTCTTGAATATCGATGAGAAGCAGCAAACAATCATAGCCCTTGTCTTGAGCATGGACGGTTGAGATGGCAGCTAATGCCGAGAAGGTCCTCTCTGCATTAACAAGCAATAATGCGGAGGACCCCGATCCGTTGGAGAGGGGATTTGGGAGTCCTTCTATTTTAGCAGCCCTCACGGCCATTTAGGAGGGCTGATGGACATGGATTTTTTTTAGTCAAATCTCCTAAATTAGAATTGGGGCTGTTTAGGGGATTGCTTGGAGTTGCTCTTAGAAGATAAGGTGGGCACGAGTCATCGTGAACTTAAAATATATTCTGAATTGAAAAATTAAGAACATCGACAAATTTCTACAATCTTTCCGTGGCTAGTAGCTGGTACCTATATATTTCCAAAGGACAAAGTCCAAATTACTCCCCTCAAATATAGCCAAAGTCTGGATAACCCTAAACTATTGTTTGGTCCAGTTTACCCACTAAAATAATTTATGTAGCTGGTACCTATATATTTCCAAAGGACAAAGTCCAAATTACTCCCCTCAAATATAGCCAAAGTCTGGATAACCCTAAACTATTGTTTGGTCCAGTTTACCCACTAAAATAATTTATTTAGTTCAATTCACCTCTTAATTAAACTTATCTTTTTTGTTTCTCCATGCACAAGTGGAATATTTAGTTAAAATTTCATAGGGTGGTAGTTGAAATCATATTGCATGTCCCAAATTATATTTTTAAATTTTTATCATTATTTTTCATACATTTTTATATTATCATATCAATATACTATTAAATTTCATTATCTATCAAAATCATGATAAAAAAGTCATGATGTATGTGTTACTAACATGTGTTACAGAGAGTCTTGATCCTTCTAGCACCCTATAAAATTTTACATTAAGACTCCACTTATGTGTGAAGAAGCAAAAAAGATAAATTATGTTAGAGGGTAAAATGGACCAAATTACACTACTTTAGGGTTAAACTGAACCAAACAATAGTTTAGGGATAATCCAACCTTTGTCTATACTTGACGGGAGTAATTTGGACTTTGTCCTATTTTGAAATGACCTTGGGCTTTATCCTTCCCTAACCACCTTGTTATAGTCGGACCTAACTGGTATATGAAACCAAAAAGCCATTAGATATAATGATTGCATTGTAACTTCGTGCTAGTGAAAAATAAATAGATAAATAAAAACAAATATATTATAATGTCTGATTGAGGATTAACTTAATTGATAGAGCACTTGAGGTAGATCCCTAATAATAGGTTTCGAGGTTCAACTCCTCTCATCTTCAATTTAAAGTGTTTTTATTTGCATTTTTACACAAATAATAGTGATTTTCATTGAGGCTTTAGAGGAGTATGGGCTCCAGGATGCCGAGTTTAAGACCTTGGACATATGGTAACAAGAAAGTAGGAGAACGTAATGTGAAAGTGCGTTTGGACAGAGTAGTCAACACAAGGGATTAATTGGTCTCACCTGCTTCCGGCAGCGGAAGTGTTACATCTAGGTCCATCTCATCGAGCTCGCTGTTTACGCTACGAGATCACGTGGGAAAGAGAGACCTCGCTGGAAGGAGAAGCTGATGAAGCCTGGAGAAGTGTGGCAGACAAGAAGCACCTGGGGGAGATAGATGGTATATTGAAAGTTGTGATGGAACAATTACAGGCTTGGAGTCATGAGAAGTTTGGATCCGTGAGGAAAAAACTGGAGAGGCTACCAAAACAATTGAAGGGAATGCAGTACAACCAGAATAATTATAGCCAGGAGGTCATCATCTTGAACACGATGCGGCAAATGGATGAGATTTTATACCGCGAGGAGATGCTCTAGCTACAATGATCTAGGATTATGCGGCTTTAGGAAGGTGACCGTAACACTAATGCCACTCTCAGTGGGAGTTTCATAAGCATTAAATGGGACGTCATATCAGCTAAACTGATGACATGGCAAGGTAATTAATATGAAAGAGATGAAATGAGTTTTACGGGGATGAAATCACTTGACACTATTTCATTTGACACTCTCATTGAGAACATAAAGTTTCATCATAACATATTTTAACCAATCCCATAGCAAGAAATACATGTTAATTTAATGCTACAACTTGTCTATAAAATCGTGAGATAAAACCGTACATTGAGAGCGACTATTTTATCCACCAAATCATATCTCTAAATCTGATGTGACACCGTTGACAAGTGTGAGATGAAACTATGCACTGGCCTAAATAATTTCACAGAAAGACAGCGTGGAGAACCTGCAAGAACAAATAGAAAAATTGAAGAAACGAGACGGACAGTTCACAGAGAATAACAAGCCTAGTAGCATCTTTCTTCTACTCTTGGATTCGTTCTTGTCTTTCTAGGCTTAACTTCATGTATTTCTGAATGTCAACGACGTTGTTATCAAATGGTGTTGAAATCCCATTCATCGTCCAAGAAAACACGTTCACTTCTTTCAGCAACTGCGGCGCGGCACTTCTAGTCATTTATTCACTGTACTTAGAATGAAGACGGTATTCAAACTTCTAGGATCTCCCCGTGGCGGGTGGCTCTCATCACCTATATATATTTCCAAATTACCTTTGCGCTTTATCTTGCCCAAACCGCGTTGTAGTCGGACCGAAACACACTAAAGGCATCGGATGACGATTTGCATTATAACTTACTGCTTAGTGCAGCAAGAAAGAAAATAAACATAGCAACGAACTAGATTATACTGGGAGTAAATCATATTCTGGGACTGTATTCAATTGGTTAGTAGAACGCTTTATTAGGCGTTTACCAAAGAGGTATGGATAATAGTGCATTTAAATAATAGCGAAATATATTAAAGCAGAAGTTGGGGATGTAGGTCAATTGGTAGAACACTTCAGGTGGCTTCCTAAGAGATTTGGGGTTCGATCCCTCGCATCTCCAAAACAATATTTTATTTTGCAATCGTCCGATTAATACTTTTCATGTATTTCTGAATGTAAACGTTGCTATCAAATGATATATAAATACAAATCTTCGTTCTCAACAAAAATCGCATTCATATTGACATCTGGTCAGAAATTTGGAATTTGTTGAAAATTAAGAACGTGTCGACAAATTTGTACAACTAATAGTCAATTTTAATAACAAAAAGCTGTATTTCCAAATGACCTTGAGCTTTATCCTACCCTAACCACCAGGTTGCAGTCGGACCTAACTGAAATACACCAAAGTTATCTGATAATGATTTCGTTATAAATTGGTGCTAGGGTAAGTGCAAGTGCAAGTGCAAAAATAAAAAAACCATTAAATACAAATAGTACCAAATTATATTAAGGCAAATAATTGGGGATGTAGCTTAATTGGTAGAGCACTAAAAAGGTCGCTTCCTTATAGGTTTGGGGTTCGACTCCTCACATCTCCAAGAAAAAGAATAAGAAATTATTTTATATGCATTCATCTAACTAATAGCAGTCAATTTGAGTACTAATAAATCTTGGTGTTTGATTCCTCACATTTAAAATAAAGCTTTTTATTTGAATTTTCCACCTAATAGTCAATTTTAATAACAAGAAGTTATGTTAAAACACAATTGGAAATATTTCTTAATTGGTAAGAACTCAGAACACGTCGGTTTCAACTCCTCGCATCTCCAACCATGGACATGCTTGGTAGAGTTTCTTTGGAAATGTTTTTTTTTACAAGAAGTGATTTTGAGCTCCTAGCTAGCTCCTTAGTTCATTTCAGAGAAGCTAAGCTAGTGTACTTTTTCTACTGCTAGTTGATAATCTTTATATATCTAAAATGCGTGGGTTTTCTTGCAAATAAGCCATGTCACGTCATTAAAAAAATGTCAGCCATTGGATCCGCCCATTGAGAAATATACAACGTTGGATCTGCACCTGAACGTTTTACTTCTAGACCCTTCAAGAAAACACTAATAAACTCCAAATTTTTCTCCTCCCATCTAGATCCTTCACAAATAACATTTTCGTTTTCAGGTCCTTCCACCACCTATTCACTGGAATATTCAGTTAGATCCTTCACGAATCAGAATTTGGTCTCCAATCCTTTCACCACTCACTGTAATTTTATCTCTAGATACTTCATGAATTGTAATAATACTTTCTTGGTCCTTTCACCACTAATTTGAGTTATAAAATAAAGGTCTGTAAAATCATAGTTTCTTAGTCCTCTCACCATCGATTTATGTTCTAATGCAACTTTTAATGTTGTCTTAAAAACATAAAAAATCATATGTGTAAAATAAAACATGTAGTAATATAAATTTGATTTATACAAAAACATATATGAAAAATACAAATATGAGTTCTGATTTGCACGTGGTAAACACACTTCATTTATTCACTACTAATAGTATGCCTGCAACTTGAAAAAAATAAATAGAGTGAGTAAAAGAATCTTTTTTATAAATTTGAAATACAATGCATATTTCTCTAGCAAACAATGATTAATAGTCAATTATTTGCTTTATTTCATAACTGAATAACATAGTAATCCTATAGAGCCTCCAATTGTTTGATGTAATGTCATGGTAGAATGTTAGTTTTGCACTAACATTTCATTTTCATGGCATCCAAAACCAAAAGGTTTTTCTGGGTACTATCTGCTACGACCCTTTCACATGTGCCCAACAAAATTGAATCAAATAAATGCAATTTATTTTTTCTTCCTAAGAACAAAACATAAGTATGCATTATTTAGTGAGGTCTATATAATGTCTAGCCATGCAGTAGTCAAGCAAATGATTAGAAAAATGCATCATTTATTCTCTTTCGGACATTTTTGCAATGATAGATCAAAGATCAAAAGCATTTGCAATGACACCAAATTATATAGTTGATCCTTCTTTTTTCGTTTTTAACTCCTTATACTAGCTATTTAATATTTATTGTGATGTTTACATCCAACTTTCACATTACGTTTTCTTCCAATCACGTTTCTATTATAGATATAACATTTGATAATTCTTTTATGTAAGTTTTTTTCTCTAAATGTGTTAACTTCTTTACTCTTCTGATGTGAAACTTCTAAAAATATTTTAAGTTAGATATGTTGAAATAGGGGTGAAATAATACAATTACCTCAAAAAAAAACTTCATAAGTACTTAAAATGGTGGGAACTATAGGGTCATCAAACAAATAGTTACAAAAAAGCGCGGCAACACCGCGCGAAAATTCTAGTTGTATTCCGAGCATAAGTTCTCGGAAGAATTAGCGAGAGAATCACTTTTGTGAAAAATAGCCATTGGTATAGCTCCAATAATTGTACCAACAACAAATTGTATTTAAGCATAACATTGGGGATGTAGTTCAATTGGTAAAGCACTTCAGGTGGCTTCCTAACGATTCGGTTTTGATTCCTCGCATTTCAAAAAAAATTATTTGCATTTCATCTAACTAATAATAGTAGTTAATTTTGGTACTAATAAATTAGGAAAAACTCCCTTACTAAATTTTTGTCGCCATTGACTTTTTAGTTATGTTTGACCGTTTATTTTAATCAAAAAAAGTTTTTGAAATTTCATATATTTTGTTGGAATATGTTTTATCATTAAAGAAACTTGAAATATAGCATATAACTTTTTGTATTTGAAGAAATTTTTTAAATAAGACGAATGGTCATTTATAAACATCATAAAAAATGTCAACAACGACAACAATTTAGTAAAAGAGGGAGTATACCATTGGCTAAAACTTAAATATTATCTTGTATGTCATCCTGGTCCACATGTCATTGATATAACTGGACCCACATGTCATTGAGATAGCTATAGCATATGAGATATTAGAAGTTTGGCATACAAGGAAATTCCCCCAACAAATTATATTAAAATGCAAAACTTGGGATATTGTTCAATTGGTGGCCGAGAGGTCCAGTATTCGATTCCTTGTGTGTCAAGAAAATATTTATTCCTCTCAGCGGTGATAACACTGTAGTCCACCTCTGCTGTGTCTTGTGCATCGAGAGTTTTTTTTTTGAATCACCAGTAGAGTAACAACAGTTTATGCTTGTCAGCATGACTGCGTGCCAACATACAATGAAACGGACGGCACTATATTTGCTTTCGTTCTGCACACGCACACACCAACTTCAACGGATAGTCAATTTGAGAATCGATTGTGACATCTTGTGCACGTTTGGTCCGACGCAACATAATTACACGTCACGGTCGCTGCAACCAGCACTCAAGACCCGAGGAAAAAGGACGTATCCATAAAATTAAGAGAGAAGATTCTCTGCTTATGCACGCGCGGCCAAACCAAAGGTACATTCTAATTTAATTTTCTGATTAGAACAATTGCAAATTGCACTGCCTTGAAGAAAAGTTGATAAAAGACTTCGCTAGTCAATCTCAGAAGTCTCTCTTCAGTTTGGGTACAGAATTTGTGCCTGTAAACGTGATACCACGTCAAAGATTCCTCTCCTAAAATTAATCGCCTATAGCTCAAAGTGTATTTCGTAGTATAGGCGAAAACAATTGCAAAAAATATGTTATCAGGAAACATAACAGCAGAAAAGGGTAATAGAAGAGATCGATCGAGGACTGTGCTTATTAGCACGATCCGTCATGGGAATGAGTTTGCAGCATCAAAATTTGGAAAGGAGTTCAAGAATTGTGCCCAGTAGTCATCCGTGCCGTCGTCGACGAACCCATCTGTTGTCCCTTCGTGAGCCAGGAGCTGCTGCCTACAGTGGCCGCGCCCGCCGTCTCCGTCGCTGGAAGACGTGTCGTCGTCGTTTTGCGGAGACCTTTTCCTCTTGTTACCCGTAACGTCCACGTTAACCAGCACAGCTGTCGAGCACGACGACGCCGCTGCCGACGCGTTCTCACTGCCGCCGCCGGTCGGCCGGCGGTCGAACTGCCGCGGGCACCCCTTGGTGTACAGCCGGCACAGGCTGAACTCGCTCCTCGTCTGCAGAAAAAAAGACAAATATGAACAATAATGCAGGTTCAACATCACAGGCAGGTTGCAGCTTTCCCTCACGGTTCGTGCGTCCACAGTAATGACAGATTATTACGAAGTGACTTAGGCAATTCGTGCGCTCGGAATCTTATCAGCGGCTACGGAATCATTACCTGGAGAGCATGGCCCGGTGGTGGGGCAGCGACGTCGGCGTCGTCGAGAGCCCTGTACTCGTTCATCTTGTACTTGGTCTTCATCCCGCCCGGCGCGCGGCCGCGGTAGAACACCATGGTCTTCTTGGACCCGATCGGCCGGCCGTCGGCGGCGTAGACCCAGCCCGGCGTGCCCGCCGCCTTCCAGTACCCCGACGGCGTGGTCCGGCTCGGCCGCCCGCCCCGGGCCTCACGCTCCTGCCGCTGGCAGAAGTAGAACCATGGCTCGCCGCCGCCGGCGCACGTGCGAGGGTAGACCTCTGCACATCCGCGATGATCGATTAATCAACCAAACCGTTTGTTAGTGTCAATTAAACTGGAAGTGAAATGTCCACAAGTGTGGCAGTTAATTTGGAAGTGCGGCATTGTTTGCAGATCGACGTGCCTGGAAGCTGCCACGGGTCGACGGCGCAGACGTCGGCAACGGGGATGACGCGCTCGATGTCTATGTGGCTGCCGTCGAGCTTGCTCCGGAGGTAGAAGCATATCAGCTCCTCCTCCGTCGGGTAGAACCGAAATCCAGGGGGCAGCTCGGCCATGGCTGGCGTCGTCGATGGTGGCGGAGTTTGTTATATGCTGTGATGTTGTGGAGGTGTCAAGCTCTTTTTTTTTTTTGAAGGGTGGAGGTGTCAAGCTCGAACAAGTGAGAACACATGTATGGTACATGTAAGTTTATATAGTATTGGGGGATGCGCGTTATTTTTGTTGAGTGTTTGACATGGTGATGAGGTATTACGGAGTTGATTGTGAGAATTTTCTTTCCCGACGTGGAAATCTCAGTGGGGTATGCAAGATGCGGTACTGCGACTAGTGTTAAGACCTTGGGGATGAGGACCGGGTCAGTCGTATCCTATGGTACGTCCTTCTAATCTTGGGCTAATTATTTTTTGCAATCCGGACCCACTAGCAATTCGGCTTATTTCAGCAAAGTTTTTTCGTGGTCCCCTGATGGCAACTTGAGCTCCAAGCATTACGTAATGTACGGTAAAAGGTTCCTAAAGATACTTAAGTGTGGCATTTGGATTATGAGGTGTAATGGTGATTAAGATCAGGCTCGAGAAAGGATTGAAGTATGAATTGTTAGGATTTTTACCTTATCATTTCCATGTCCCTTTCTCACCATGTGTTACTAAGCGGTTAAACGTCACCCTACGTACTTAGGTTTTGTGGTCCTTTGTTACTTAGGGTGGTAAGTAACATATTTTTAAAATAAAAAGAGTAAATTTCGCAAAATACTTGAGTTATTGTGACTCGTGTCACATATTCTTATTCTGATGCGCGTCGGATTCCACCCCACAACCTCCGCGCGCGCCACTCCGTTTTCCGGCTGGCGTGGCCGCCGCTCGAGGTGGTCGCCGCCTCCCCGCCGTGTCGTCTAATAGTCCAAGGGCCGCCGGCCGGGAATGGGGAGGCCGAAGAAGCTCGACGTGGGTTGTCGAGTGGGTGCTCCCTCCTCCCATGACGTGGATCGTGTCGTCCGTGGTCCGGGTCGTTGCGGATCCGGTCATCTAGGATCCGGCGGTGCGCCGGGGCGAGAGGGGACGCCTTGCGACCGCGGCCCACGACGGAGAGGCTACTTAAAGCTCTACACCGGCCGTCGAATGAGCACTCCCTCCTCTCCCGACGTGGATCGAGCTGCGCCGGTCCGGGCTGTCGCGGATGTGGCTGTCGTATCGCTGCTCCTCGGGAGATGGGGCTCACAGGGGTGGAAGGAGACCAAAGAAGGGGTGGTGGGGCCGGGAAGATGGTGTCGGGAAGGAAGGAGGCGAGGATTTGGGGCGCAAGGGAGGAAGGAGTTGGGGAGGTGAGAGCTCGTCGGGGCCAGCCAGAGCCGGCATCGCCCGCGGCGCCATTGCTCGTGCACTCTCCGTCGCCGCCGCTAGAGAAAGAGGGTGGGCGGACGCCGAACGGGGGTTAGGGTTGCGTCACGGTGTGTGGCGTGGCGATAGTTTTATTTGGCGTACGGCACGCGTCACTCGTCGGATCGGATCGGATGGCCGAGAGCCTTGGAGAGGCACTTTTCCAAGAAAGTCCTTCTATTACTATGTATTAGCATCTCGACCTAAACCGACAATATTTTCATTCCAGTCCTTCATCTTTCGACAATTTATATACATGTGTGTTTCATCCATCACTTTTTTTCATAGAGATCCAATAGGTTCCCTAGATTAGATATTTCATTAGCGCGGCGGAGCACGCTCACATTCCAAGTAACCATATATTTTATAGTCAAATTGTTTCACAAATTTTCTCCTCTATCAAGAATTAACTATAAATATAATATGTGGATGAGTAAAATACACTCGGGGTTCTTAAACTTGCTCAAGTATAGTGACATCTAGGTTCGTAAACCTGTAAATTGCATGAGACATATTCCTAAACTTGTCTCATGGTGTCATCTACGTTCATGAACTTGAAAAATGCAGGCACATCCTTAAACTTGTCATATTGTGTCATTTAGGTCCATATCTCTATTATAGCTATGGGTATAAAACCGTGAAAGTAAATTATATTTTACGAAAATCAGAACAACAACTCCAGCTAGGTTTGAGCGGTCCACCTAGTTTCACAAAAAATGAAAAAATGATTCTTGCTTGTTTATTCACTCAAATTTTAACAAAAATAAGGATACTATAGCATATTTGTTAACCTTGACTCTAGACAAAAACATACATATGGGACATACCACATGATGCTCTTAGTCATCATTTTTCACCACCGACGTCATGTTTTCATGTATTGAGATATCTTCAAGCTCTATAGATCTAACATATTGAAATTTTTACCATTATTCTTACAAAATATGATCAATTAATGACACTTGAAATGCCATAAGGGTAGATTCATATATTCTAATAAAGGTGTGGACCTAGATGACACCAACAGATAAGTTCAAGGATGTATTTCTGTAATTTACAAGTTTATGGACCTGAACTAAACAAGTTCAAAGATGCACTTGTGCAATTTGTAAGTTCATGGACCTAGATGACACCTAGAAATAATGGATTCTAACTTTATGCTTGCATTATATTACATATGTATTCTGATAAAATTCAATCAATAAAATCATCAAGTCATATATATGAACACTTCCGATATTATTCATACTACTTTGATAAGGGTGGTTTTATGAAACAATATGACCATAAAACCCGAAGTTATATGAAACGGGTCACAATACTTTAGAGTTTTGGGAAACAAGAACTATAAATATCCATGGAGTTATATGAATTAAAAAATGTACCAGTATTCGCCCGGCGGCAGTTGGGCCGATGCTCAAAGCAACTCTATTACTGATGCCTAGTAAAACTAACATGATCTATTTCCAAGTCCATCGTTCCTATTATATGGGTAGGAACTGAAAAGTGTAAAAAATAATCCTAACATGTGCATTTTTCAAGGTGCAATTATGTGACCTGAAGAATCATAGAAGAGTAAATTTTATCATAGATACCACAACTTGCACGGAGGGTACAACTTGGTCACATATATTGTAATTTGTGCAAATTCGTCACTAATCATGTTTTAGGGATGCAATCTGGTCATCAATCCATCACCTCGGACAATCGAGCACATGAGACAATTGACCCTTTCATCAATCTCGCTTACATGTGTGTTTGTCAATATGTTTTTAATCAAGAAAGAATTAGCCCTTCTATCTTCTCGTAGCTGTCAAGTTCCACAGACATCCTTGTGCAAGATAATCTTCCATTCTTTTCTTATTATTCCTAGAAATATTTATTGCTACCATATTCTTGAGGTTTTATCGCTTTATTACCTTTCTAACTTCTCAAGGATTATCAAAGACCATGACAGCCAATAACTTTATAGGTGATAGATTGTCTTAGGTGCTTGATTGTTTAAGGTGACGGATTAATGACCCAATTGCATCCCCAATACATGATTAGTGACAAATTTGCACAAATTACAATATATGTGACCAAGTTGCACCCACCGTGCAAGTTGTGGTACTTATGATGCATTTTACTCATCATAGAAAGAAAAGAGAACATATTAACCTCTGATCACATGATAGAATTTAATAAGAGTGATCCATCACCACTAACACAATGATGTACTAAGACAGTTACAAGCAAACAACAGTAGGGCGAAGCCAGGACGCAAGGCCACAAAGTCGGTGTCAACTAGCATAAGGTCAGATCACTTGATTAGTAGCGCTAAACAGTAATTTTCTACTGATTTTCCAAAAGAATAGTTGGTGTGAGCTGACACCAACACTTGAATGTAGCTTCGCCCTTGAACAACACACTCTAGAGCTATTCTTCACGAAATGAATGTAGAATCTTCTCTAGAACATTATAATATACATCATAATGATGGTAGATGCAACTTGATATAATATAATTAAAAAAGGTCCAACAATACTACAAGAGGCAACACTTTCAGCACATTTAAAAGAAAAAATGAAACCCTAGCACATTAATTAAACCCAAAATCCTAAGAATAAACTTACGGGAATGACATTTGTGGGCATAGAGGCATATGTCCACTCTAACATTTTTACTAATTATGGTTAAATTTAAATATTCAATCTCCAATTATACTATTAAACATGTAAGACTAGTTGTCGATATGTTGCCAAATCATAAATTGAAGTATAGAAATATCAAATTCTGACAAATTCATTAACTTTAACAGAATTTCAAGAATTTGTCAGAATTTGATATTTTTGTACTTTAATTTATGGTTTTATAACATATCTAACACTAGTCCGACATGTTTAATAGTATAATCAGATATTCAATATTTATATTTAACCCTAGTTAATAAAAAAGCTAGGATGAACACATACCCCTATGTTCTCTAAAGTATTTTTCTAAACTTAATGTAGTACTCCCTTCATCCCAAATTGATTATAATTTTAGATCTATAACAAATTAAGAGAAATAGAAAAAGGTAGGTACACATAAACAAGGAGGATATTAGAATGCAAAGATGACAAGTAAATTGGAAAAAGTGTGGGATGACAAGTAATATGGGATGGAAGGAGTAACTTTTGCAAAATAAAATCTATTGCAATAAAATTCTGTACATCAGTGACCTTTCATGGCAGATACTAGTAAACTTTTTATTTTATATAAAAAAAGAACTAATGTTTGGTTTGATATTTTATATGGTTACAATTCCCAATCCTTACATAATAATGTAACTTCTCGAGAATTTGTGGACTTTGATATCTCTTTTGGTGGGGATACTTTCACAATTCTATGGAGTAGTTGTTTGAACATTATACATGGCATTTTTATTATAAATTAGGAACTAATATTATAATCTCTAGTTTAAAACTATTCTTTAGAAAAAGGGAACATACTTCAATATTCCACCCAGCATCGACCAATGCATCTAGTTGTCTATTATTACACCAAAACTTGAGAAAGGCACAATGTGCTTGACAAAAATTTTAAAATGTTTAAAATAATGACGGGATGTCATTACGAAACCATTATTTTTGCTTGTTGTGTAGTTTTGTGGTGGACTTCATGACAGGACACTGTTCTAAAATAGAAAGCTTACTTTCCCGTCTTCAAAAGACGGAAAATTATGTCATTAAAATGCAGAGATAATCCTTTTATTGCTACATTCAATGATCCATGTTGCATATGCGGTCTACTATGTAATCATTACAGATCTTGCTAAAAGTTAATAGTAAAATGTCTGAAGAATCAAGTGCTAATTCCATGGACGTACAAGGATAACCAAGCAAAGTATCCAACTCTCGTTGACCTCAAGCGTTGCAAATCAACTCCCACAATCCTTTGGTCCCACTAGTTTTTGGCAAATGGAGATGCGACTGATAAATTAACGAAGGTGGATGTGGAAATCATCTGCTAGAATCTTGACAAATTCTACTCGGGACGCATTTGAATTCCTCTAAATACGGAAACGCTCCAACTCTCTTGCTCGATCGGTATAAATTTATTAGTTACCCCGGCCCGTTTGCATTTTTTTTATCCAATTGGCGGAAAACAAAATTTGAATTTGATACTGAATGAGCATTCTAAATTGTTCACTGTCGGACTTTTCTTCTGATTGTGGACAAGCATGCAAGCAGTCTACCTACCACACAAAACACCGAAACGAAACAGTTTCACTGATAGTGACACATATAGTTTGTCCATGGTCTTAGCGCCCAGCACTTTCTACCGTCAGCTCGCTTACCGGATGGACGAAACGCGTTCGAGAGGTCTCTGTCCGTATCCAACTTTTGGAAGTAAATAAACGTATGTAGATCACTGGATGTAGTTATCAGCTGGAAAAGGTCCGTCCTAGCACTACCGCGCATAAGGACGAGATACACTACCGTCGACCTTTTTCCCTTTATACTACTTATAACTTCTTTCTTCTCTTGGTGTTTAACGAGTCAGACTTGACAGTCCAAATCAAAGTATGTGAGCCATGATAACGCTTGCGCAGGTTTGCCATTTCTGTATTTCTCCAACAGTCCAAGAAACACAAGTAGCAGTGTGCCGGTTGCCCGGTTTCCGTTTCGGTGTTTCTCCAACAAACACAAGTAGCAGTAACCGGTTCATAGCTCTTTACATATGCACGCATTAAACCAGCAAATTTCGTTTATTTATATTAGAAGTTGATCTTGGTTTAAACTCACTCTATAATTTGGTCGATCCAAGTTTTCTTTTACATTGTGATGATTACATCAAGCACAAAAAAATCATTTTCATCTTTCCTCCTTATTATCGATCGAATCAACATGATTTGTATTGTTATTTATTTTATAGGATTATATAGAATGTAGATAAAGAGAAAAAATATGTTAGTATATAATCTACAGAAAAATATTACATTTTATAGACCGTCCCATTTGGATCTAGTGGTGTCCTTTTCAGCAAAATTTAATGATCAGGAAGGCGAAATCATCACACAAAAATTAGGATAAAACTTTTGCTAACGATAAAAATTCAAAATGATTCCTTTTATTTTTTGCAAGAGGAGATTGAAATGATTATTTGTTCTTGCTCTGAATTCACTAGTATCCAGAATTTGATATATGCAGCTAAAGTTGATTCATAGCCTGCTTCGGTGCGCGAAAAAAAAACTGTAAAGCAGAACATAGCGGAAGTCCGGAAAATAATTGTTTTTGTTGAGGAGGAAAAAACAGCCGGTTCTTGTGAGTGTTTCACCTGCCGGCTCATCGCGCCTGGACCGGGAACACAGCTCCTCGTCCCGGCGTGTCTCCGTCGCAACCGCGCGACGCCGGACGATTTGGATCACCGCGCGACGCAGTCATCCGCTCGCGTCCAATTTTTTCCTGGTCGTACCCCAAGATGGCCCTATATGCTCCTCCATATTTACCGGGGAACAGCTCACCCCTGGACGGCGACGTCCCGCCACAGCGCGAACGAATCTCTGCGGCGACATCTTAGACATAGTGCTAGCCAGAAGTGGAGGTCGAAGTGACCAGCCCGACAGAGATTGGCTCTCACTTGTGTTGTGACCCAGTCGACGCTCTGTTAGCTCGCTCCTTGTTGTTTAACAACTTCGTCGACGACGGTCGCGCGGCGTTCCCGTGTTGCACCCGAGACGGCTGCGGACGCTGCCGGGGTCCACGGGAACGCACAGCTGGCAGCTGGACCCATGAGTCAAGCGGTTGACACTCACAGCCTTGACAAACCGTGGAAAAAGGCCCGTACGTACGTGGAGCATGTCATGGAACCTCGAGTTGTTGTCTTGTCGTCATATACTCTGGTCAAAAAAATACTATATATGAGTGTGTATTTTCTTTTTCTCTGGAATGTGCAATCCAATTATCAACCGAGCTTGATTTGTACGTAGCAAATGTTCTTAAAGCATTTTCCTACTCTCCTTGTGTTGCCTCCCTTCGACCATAGCTACCATAACGTTCACGTCCTCCAACTCGTCTGTGCCGAGATGAAGAAAACTCCTATGCAAGCCTCTTTCATACTCTGATTGGCTTTCCAAACATTCTTCTTCCAGCCCAACGTTCAGGTCTCCAAGGTGAAGCTTTCATACTGATTGGCTCGCACGATACGGCAGAACCTCGAGGAACTGGGAACGTGTGTTGCGCCGCGAGCAGCCCTTGCACAGGGAGTCCCTCAAACGGCTACGTTGTGTCACCCTAGTAGAGTGTTATATACTTATATGTGCTAAGTACTAGTATATATTTTCTTCAGATTATTTATTGTACCAATGAATTTGTAAACAAACATACAACTTTTCATAGATCATAATGCTTTGATCAATGTCATATCGTTTTGCCCATCATGTCCCACACAACACAGTGGAATGCCAATCTAAATGCTATTCAACTCCTATACGTACCTAAAATTTTAAGCACTATTTTCCTTGTAAAATTAATTGGGTGTTGTAAGTTGAGGAAACGTATGATCAGTAATACGTACTGTATATTTATGAGGAACAAGTTTGCACTTACAAATTTTCGAAGTTCTTTAAATTTATCGTCAACTGTAATATAAATTGACAGTTTGGCCGAGTGGTCTAAGGCGCCAGATTTAGGCTCTCGTCCGAAAGGGCGTGGGTTGAAATCCCACAGCTATCAATTTTGACTCTGATAATACTTATTTCAACATTTTAAGATGTAAGTTGCTTGGAGGCCTGATAAACTTTAGAGCCCGTTGCAAGGTTCTGTGTTCATTCTTTTTAAGAGGTAAGTTGCTTGGAGGCCTGATACTTGGAGCCCGTTGGTCGTTGCAAGGTTCTGTGTTCATTCATTAAGGAGTTGTAGCAATTTTTATCCGTGTATTGCTTGTTGCAATTTTCACATCTGGTGAAATAATGACCATTCTCCTTTTTTTTTTTTTTGCGCAACGACCATTCCATGCTTAACGGAGACATGCTCTCTGTTCTTCAATATATGATTTCGGTCGGTCCATTCATAAAAAATCATGGTGCTTTAAACCCTTTAAAAACTCTCTGGCCTCACGACTTACGAGCAATTTTTTTTTCCTCACGAATTGCCATGCTCATCTAAGTACTCTTTTCTCTCTCTATTGATGGTCCATGAACAAGAATTTTTTTCTCCGAACTAAATGGGGAATCCAGTCCATTACATTGTTCAACCTTCAAATTTTACTAGATAAACATTCCCTCCACTGTGTAATCTCGCCCTGGTATGCCAGAGGCTATCTGTTAATTGGCTCAGAACTTTGTATGACTCACTGTTGTTCCCGATACATTTGGATTAGAGTAAAATCGAGTAGGTGGGGAATAGCAACGTTCCCACAGTAAAAAAAAAAAATTAGGCATAGTCCCACATAAACCTTATTTTTACACTCTTGAAATGGCCAAGGGTGCCCAATCCTTCTTCCTTCTAGTTTCAGAGATAAGCATGATTAGCAAAATAGTATGAGCCCAGCGGAATTTAAGCATCTATCCCAACCATGGAACTCCTCGTATTAACGCTGCACTGAACAGAATGCCATCAGAAACTGAGTGGAAAAGCAGACATTGTCCACTCGTAATTTCTGTCAACCAAGAGCATCAAGCTTTTCACTTCAGATACTCCTCCCAACCTAGATCCTCAAGCCTTTTTGCTTTCTCCAAGACACTGTCCCTCAGATTATCTTGGTATCTAATCACCCTGCACAAAATAGCATGTCAGAATTGTATACCGTAATGACCTGTAATACTAGAGAATAACTATGACACATAATGAATATGAAGTACATTTTCAGAATAATAAAGGAAATGGTTAGTTAGGGAAATTCTAGACTATTTTGAGATGCAGAATCATTAAATTAATGACACTACTGACAGCCACTTTCGAGTAACTTCACTGCTTTTTATGACTGAATAAACACAACTTTACTATTACTCTTTTATAAACAGATGACACTGCAAAAGAAAAAATGCGACAAATTTCTTTCTTCATTGATTAGCTTTTTTGCTCACTTGGTTATATGCCGGACACCACGAGGAATTAGCTGAGAATCACTACTGTTCTGTGGCTATCAATGCTGACACACTTGGTACAGGCATATTTTTTAAGAATTATGATTCATTTAACATATGCAATATACCAAAGCACAGTAACTATTAAAATTATACTTAAGGAGCTATTAATATCACATACAGTCCAATTCACAACATTCAGAGAATTTGCAAGCAAATAACACTAGCAAAGAGCCATACTTTTCCGAAAGCTCAGGATCTCCTGTGGCCAAAATCCTAACTGCCAACAAACCTGCATTTTCACCATTCCCAATAGCAACAGTTGCGACTGGAATACCTTTTGGCATCTGTGAGAATAACAAAATAACAATCAACCACATTCAGAAACAAGTGATGGAAAATAAATGAATTGCTCAAGGGTTAAATGATTAGCATTAGGTGCTCTAAGATTTAGAACATCAGTAAAGCATGCATTATAATTTTTTGTGCCTCTTCTATTAATGAAATGATACGCAGCTCTCCTGCGTGTTCGAGAAAAAAAATTGTGCCCATGCACATGAACACCTAGACCATCAGTAAAACTCAGTCGTGTTAGTGAGGCCTCATGAGAGCTAGCAATCTGCTGAGCATCTTCAACAAAACAGTGCCAATCTAATATGCAGCTCATCCGTCTAAAAATAATGTATATATATCATATGCAGCCAAAGAAGTATCACCACAATGTTGAAACTCCTATCAGAAAAAAATTATTCTAGAATAAAACACTCACAAAAAGTATTCAAATCTTGCATAAAATATTATCATTTATTTTTACTTCATAAGAATAAAAAATGCAAAATAAACACCAATGATCTAGTGCCTGAAGATTCAGGAAGAAATAAAATGCAAATGCAATCCAATTCGACACTCACTTGCACAATAGATAGGAGGGAATCAACTCCAGAAATTTTGGAAGAGATGGGAACTCCAATTACTGGAAGTATAGTCAATGAAGCTACCATCCCTGCAATAATACAATACAATTGACAATAACCTCATCAGTTAATAATAACATATGGTGAATAAGTTGTTCAATAAACGCCGAATCCATTTAAATAGAAACACTATTCTGTCTCACATCTCCACACAAAATAACTGATACTTGCCTGGTAAGTGAGCTGCTCCACCTGCGCCTGCAATAATGACCTCTAAACCACGGTCCTTGGCAGATTTAGCATAATCATTCATCCGCTCTGGTGTACGATGTGCGGAAACAATAGTGAGCTGCAAAAGTCAGCAATCCATCATGTTATTTTTACAAAAGATGACTAGACATGCAAGCAGATCGCTTCTCAAGGGAAAGGTTTCATGAATCAAACCTCAAACGGTATGTTGAAATATTCAAATACAGCAGCAGCATCTTTCATCACGGGAAGATCAGAATCAGACCCCATTATAACACCAACACGAGGGCTAACTGTATTACACAAGCAAATTTATTAATCAATTGGAATGAAAAGGTAAAAGGTGTTCCAAAATAAAGGTGTAAAGGTGAGTCAACAACAAAGGCATGACAGTTCATATATAATTACAAGCTGATGTCTTTTGGGTTTCATTGGACTTTTCTCTCGGAAAAATGAAGAATCTATTGCAGTTGGGGTAGCTTCTTTTTTTCTGGACACCAGAACATTAGGAATCTGTCCTGTTTTCAGAGAACTTGTGTATGATCCGCTAGCGTATAATCTCTGGAGCAGCAGTAAAGCTGCTGCCTTGTGACCATGAGGTCACCGGTTCAAGTCTTGGAAACAGCATCTTGCAAAAATGCAGGGAAAGGCTGCGTACAAAAGATCCAAAGTGGTCAGACCCCTCCCCAAACCCTGCGCAAGCGGGAGCTACGTGCACCGGGCTGCCTTTTATCCGCTAGCATATAATCTCCATTTGTCACTGGCCGGATTTCTGGTCCTTGTTGCAGAAAACTGATAGGAGCTGGATTAAAACAGGCGGCGGCTAAGGTTGAGGGTGGTGGCAGACAATCTCATGGTGTGGCAAGGAGGAGCTAGATGAAAACTACAAGAAGACTGGAAGTGGCGTGATCATGTTTTTTGGTTTGACTGCAGGTTTAATTTTCTGACCGAGACAAGGATTTCAGTAGATGATACACAGATCATCCAGGAAACTTGTCTGGATGTTTTGAGTTGCTGGATATTGTCTTTTGGCCTGAGCGATGGGTTAACCGTAGCAGAAAAAGGTTGAGAGATTAAGATCTATTCTTGAGTTAATATTTATAATAGTGGCATGGTTTGTTTAATAGAATTCAAGGATCGTTCCTCTTTCCAGGACAAAAATAATTATAAATTGACAGGTGCAAACTGTAAAGAAATCATAGTGTGTAACAATAACAACAACTTCATTTGCTATATATGATTCAGATAAAACAAACAATTTTGCACATGGAGATTACTTGGTTCAATAATCAATGTGGTACCTTTATTGCGCTTCTGAGTGTCTCTTTGCAGCAACTTATCCAAACATGATTTAACAGTGGCCTTAGAAGGCCCCACAATTGTAATATGACCCATCTTCCTTTGCTTTCGTATCTCTGAAAGAACAAAAAAGCATGAAGCCATAATCTACTCGCTGCAGTAACAACAACAGAAAACTGTTTGGACTGAACTAACCTGGCTTTGCATACCAATGGACCGATGCACCTGGAATACTTAATGCCCTCCGAATAAGCTGATGAGCCAGAGAAAATCCTGCCTCACCCTAAAACGCAATCAGAGTCCAACATATTAAAAGGTAGGATCACTGCAATAACTAGAATAAGAACATAACAACATTCCAAAAAAGTGAGCGTTGACCAAATAATTAATAATCATAGTCCAAAATGCAATGAAGTCAACACAAGAAACATGGCATTAATTACCTCATCCTCACCCAATATGTTGTACATTATTGATGCAGGTGCTTTCATAGAAGGATCACCAAGAGGAAGGCCCAGGACAGCACGTAAATGCTGCTCGTATTGTGAGGTGTAACATGACTCAATTGTGTGATGCCCACTGTTATGAGGCCTTGGGGCTACTTCGTTCAATAAAATCTAGAGAAATTTAATGATGAAAAATTGATGTCAACATCATTTCAGAAGAATATGTTAATTATGAAATATCTGTAAGTGATCGAACAAACCTCATCATTCGATGTCAAAAATAACTCTACAGCGAAAACACCAGCACCTTCTAATGATTTGATAGCTTTTTCAGCCACACTAGTGGCCAACTTCTTTATTTTGTCAGCTACCTCAGCGGGAGCTTCGACTATATGACAGATGTTATCCCTGAAGGTTTAGAGTAAATGCTCAGTATTTTAAATTTTCTTAAAGGGTTGACGAATAAATTCTAAACAATAAGAAGAAACAACATGTGGCAGATTATTATTATCGTTAAAAATGTTAGGTGTATGTATAGCTGTGTGTGAGTCCCCAATGTACATATATTGGGCTTTGTCCCTACTGGATAATGCAAGATCCATTATTCCTAACAAAAAAAACAACATACTTGTGAATGGTTTCAACAACAGGATAGCAAACTGTAGAGCCATCCCTGCTCCTTGCCACTATCACGGAGAGCTCCTAAACAAAACACAAGAAAAAAAACAATAAACTAAAATTAGCAGAAATGCTTAGAAGTCAGCAAGTGCATTGCATTATGCCAGTTATTTTCAAATTGGCACATTTTTTTAACAAAGAGAGCAACTATTGTCTGGTTAACTTGCAGAACTCATCATGCATTCGTCCCAGGTAAAACACAAATCAAGAATAATTACATATGCTGGAGGTGCCAGGAAGGTAACATAATCTCCAATATGGCCATATGCTGAAGGAAAGCCCTGGTGCGGCTGCCTTATGACCATGAGGTCACGGGTTTGAGTCCTGGAAGCAGCCTCTTGCAGAAATGCACAGAAAGGCTACGTACGAAAGACCCAAGTGGTCGGACCCTTCCCCGGACTACTGCACAAGCAGGAGCTACATGCACAGGGCTGCCCTTTTCATGGCCATATTTTCAATTGAAAAATAGTCTACAAATTAGAGATGAAATTTACAGAGCATATAGATGAGTTAAAAAACATTAAGCACGATACCATTATAAAGAGGTGCAGGACAATATTGCAAGTACGAATAGACTGAGTTTAAACTAACCTTTACAAAATGAGTCCACCTCTCAACATACAAGCCATGTTCAAACCCACCCAATGCTACAGAAAAAGCATGTCAAGAACCGTTAATTGCAGAAGTATGGAGTTCAGAGGTAACAGTTGACAAAAACTAACCAACAGTATAAGCTACTTTGAAAATCAACAAGTAGTGTTTTCCCAAGATATAAATCCAATAAAGAATCATAATTCCTAAATCAATACTTATCTACTTACAAGCAACAACAGAAGATAGATCTTCTTTCTTCTGGGCAACTGCATTTCCCCGACCGTCATATGCTAATCTCTTGCTTTTTACCATAAGAGGATAGCCAAAGATTTCCCCTGCCTCCTCTATACTGTGTAATGTCTCTACCTGCAAAAGAATACTGTGAGAATATATCTATACAGTTAATTACAATAATATCCCTGAAGTTAGAAGTTGGGTCATTACTTCCATAAAGTCAGGCAATGGGATTCCGAATTTGGAAAAATGCTTTTTCTGTCTGTACTTGTCCTGAAATTGAGTATCAATACAAGGGACTGTCAGAATATCAAACATGTCAAATAAAATTGTCAAAAAGCGCATCTCTTAAGATGTGTTCCTGAAAGACACAATCTATGAAATTAGAACTGAACATAAAAGTCATTGCAGTGTGCAATGCAATTAATTAGTTCTGCAAGACAAAGAGATGTTTTCTTTCTGCTCTAGCGATGCATGTAGAAGAAAAAGAAAAGGTGAATGTGCAGCTGCAAGTAAAATTTCCTCTCTGGTGAGCTTGATGCAGCATCATATGAAAGTACTGTGTTCACACTCACCAACAGGGAAAAACAATAAGAAATGATTGGAAGAAAAGTTAATACCTGAATAGTCATGATCGTTGAGGCTTTAGGCTCACAATCAACACCCTGTTTTTCCAGCTTCTCCAGTGTTGCAGCATCAACATGTTCAATCTCCACTGTTAGGACACCACACCTAACAGAACCCAGAGGATTAATAATAGCAGAACTTCAGATACATCGAAATTGAGACGACATCCACAGACCAGAATTGATTGGAACTTCCTGTACCTCTTGGCGAACTCGCGGACCGTGTCACCGTCATTGAAGCTCCCGACAACATGCTCACTGCAAACGGAGCTCGCCGGGCAGCCCTCGAGCGGGTCCAGTATGACTGTTTTGATCCCCATCTGGCTCGCAGCCTGGCAGAGCATCTTCCCGAGCTGACCTCCACCCAGCACGCCAACGACCGTGTTGGACACGCCGTGCACCGGAGGGCCGCCCTCCCTGAAACACAACAGTGAAATGTCACACCCGCGCGAAAGGTGCGAACTCCGCCACAAGGGGATGGCCGACACAGAAATCTGGTGCTGCGGAGTCGCTGAACCGCATTTTCCACAGAAAGGCAACAGCAATCAGCCGCCAATTCAATGCGGAGAGAGACTCACCCATCGGGCGTCGCCGGCTTGCATGGCGGCGCGGGCGCGCAGCGAGAGCGGCGGCTGCGTGGGGCGGGAGTTCCCGCGCCGAGACGCGGGTCCCACGACGCGCGGCGCGGGCAGCCGCCACCGGAGGGGAGGGAGGAGGATGACGCGGCGGCGGCGGCGGCGGAGGCGGAGGACGGCGCACCGAGGAGCCTGGCGTGCATGCTCCCTGGCTCCCTCCCGGGAGGCGGTGACTAGGGTAGAAGCAGGGGTTTAGAAGGGAGAAGAACTAGGTGAGGAGCGAGAGGCGGCGCGGCGGCGGCAGCGTGGAAAGCGATAGGTGGTGGCGTGGTCTCGGTGGCCTGGAGCGTCGCCGCCGCTCGCTACACAATAGGCATCTGCTTTTGCCCGTTCTTCGCTCTTGCGGGCGCGGAATCTTTCACGAATCCGACCAAAATTTCTGTGCATTCGTAGAAACGATTTTCTTTCTTTCTTTTGAACGTCGTAGACTCGTAGTAACAATTTTTTGAAGATAAACTCTATGTACACATACTAGAAATACAAGTGATACAAGAAAACGATATTTTTATTAATGAAATAACTATTTTGTGAATACATACATTATTAATTGATAGGTCAGTTTAACGTGGGAAAAAATTCTGTGCGGCCCGTCCGTGAAGTCTTGGTTGTGCGAACCTGTTGTTGATTTGTGCCACGTGGACAACGGAAACATCTGACGTTCGGAGCTTTCGGCTCCAGCATAACCCCTCTCACGGCTCGGCTCCCCACGACGCCTACAGCTCGACCACCCCCAGCTCCCTCTATCAGGCGGCTCTAAGCACAATAAGATCAGCATCGCAAAGTTCAAAAAAAAATCGCACAATAAGATCAGCGTCCGACAGAAGCTCCAAGGAATGTCTGTTAGCTCCGTCAAGCACCCTTGACGATATCGTGAGGCCGAGGCCCTTGTTGGCCACCGCCAAACTCCTAGACCCTCAAGGCCTCAATTGTGTATCGATCCGACGTTGCCCAGATTATCAATCTCCATTTACACAATGCCTAGTCGATTAATGAACCAAATTGCAATCACCTGGCTGCAAGAAAAAGCAATTCACGCATGTAAACCGGGATGCAAAGGCCTGAGCAAGTTGTAGGGATCACACCGTGAAAAGAATGGTTGTGAAACTCCTCTTGTTCCCATCATCCACTGCTCTCGTTTAGCACGTATACCACAGAGATGTTCAATGTCGCTGTAGGGAGGAAGAACAACCGATGAGAAAACGGTCAGTGGCAGCTGCTAAGGAACATCGCTGTTTTTTTGGCACTCTCCTCTGCGGCGACAGACGAGAAAGGAGGAGGAAACGCCGGTGGTCGAAAGATTAGCTGTGAGCCGTGTATGGTAGGCGAGTGGGATGATGGAGTTGTCTATTCAAGCCGTGTGTTGTGCAGGAGTTGCGAAGGATGGTGCGGAGCGGCTATAGGCGTCGGATGATGACTAAATCCACGCGGCATCAATCTGGGGCCGGTTCGCACGGCAGGGCATTTGCGGACGGGCTGCAAGGAATTTTTTCCTTTAACGTGACCCCCTCCCAAATCCGACATGTGTCCCTTGGCCGAACGCGTCATTGCCAATCACCATCACCTTGTTCTAACTTCTAAGGTGTGATATGTGGTAAGTATAATTTTCTTAGTTGAAAATTATTTATTGTTTGTTGTACTAAAGAATAACTGTGAACATGTAACTTTTGAGAGATCACATTGTTTTGGTCGATACCACGTCTTATTGACCTGTAAAAGTGTTAACTGTTTTTCCTGGAAAGGAATTTGACAAATGAACCGGTTGATGGGTAGGAGAGGGTATGAAAAATAAATGTCCAAAGTATTTAAAGTAAAAATCGTCAATGTTCGCATCAATTGACAGTTTGGCCGAGTGGTCTAAGGCGCCAGATTTAGGCTCTGGTCCGAAAGGGCGTGGGTTCAAATCCCACAGCTGTCAGAATTATTTTTGTCTATAATCATGTTTTACAGATGCTATATAAGACGGGGCAATAGATGCTGTATAAGAAATCCAGAACCTTAACAAATACTAGTACTCCTGCCTTTCTTTTTTCCTTGATTGATTCAAAATAAGATGAAGAGTATCCTATATCGTGCCATGTAAATAGTCCCACAAAATTTCTTCATCAAAATTGAACGAAGAAATAAATAGCACAGCTGCATGCCGGACTGCCAGTGTACAGGATATTCGAGGCTCCGCGATCAAAGTTTCCTCGCGGTGACACGCGCAGGCGCGCGACGACCGCCGAAACTCTTGCTCAGCTCAGATACGGGGAATTACGCCTCATCAAAGCTCTCTCAAATCGCGTAGCGCCCGTTCCGTGTTCTCGCCCGTCATCGAATGCTTGCCGCTTGCTACTCCCGCGCACGCGCCGATCTGTGTATAAAGCTTCTGCCGCGGCGACAGAGTCGTGCACTCGTCCTCCGTCCTGTACTCCTGTGTCTGTTATCTCGAGTTGTAGCAAGCATTCTTGCGTCCAAGTTCTACGTGCGCGTTCAGGGAGCCTCCACGCCACAATGGCGTTGCTGTTCTCCAGAGGTTTCTTGGCGATCCTGCCAATGGTGCTCGTGATCGTGGCGCTCGGCACGCCGGCTGCGACAGCGAATGGCTTGAAGTGTGCGCCTCACGGGCACCACCGACACCACCACCACCACCACCGCGCCGCCCCTGCTCCATTTCCGGCCGCTCCGGCTGGTGGGCCGTCTGCTTCCACCGCGGCGCCAGTGCCATCGTCTGGTGGCATTTCGCCTAGCACAAGTTCAAGCGCGGAGATGCCGGCCCCGGCGCCGTTGTCTGGTTCCATCTCCCCTAGCACGATGCCAGCAGGCACGGAGGCGCCCGCCCCATCGCCTCTGGATGCAGGGCATAGCAATGGTGGTGCCATCACGCCGTTCCCCTGGCAGGCCGTCCTCCTGGGCGTCGCCGGAGTGGCTGCAACGATGATGGTCTGAGTGCTGCATCTAGTCATATGGGCTTGGAGTTCATATGCTACGTTTGTGTCCATGTAGTCACTGCTATTGGAAGTTATTTGCATGTCATGTGTTATGGGCAATTTACTTGAATCATTTTTTGTTTTGTGTAGTACCTACAGTATGGAAGAAATTCCACTTATTATGGGTCATCGATGTCCGGAGAGTCTCTCTGTTTTGTAACCTGAGCCTTGCAACTTGCATTTCCAAAACCTTAAGAGGATGAGCAAGTGTCAAAAGTGCTAGCATTGTCCAATTTGATGTTTGCTGGAAGGCGGATTTGCAAAAGTATGATTAAGAGGGTGGTGATTTTTATAAATCATCACTTTGCACACGAACTTGGTTCTCATAGCCTATATGTCAAGAAACCTCGATGATACACTGCAACTGCAGTTGTGCGCCACGACTATACGCCGTTCTCCGTAGATACGCCGGTTCCGATGTCACATTGTAATAAGTTCTCGAACTTTCAAAAGATAGAAAGGATACTCGGTATACCAAAAGAAAAAGAAAACTAGGATAAACTGGAAACAGAAGTGCGGTCGGTTTCATTCACGCTGACAGTTTTAAAACTTCCACAGAACTGATACACTTCAAAATCTCAACCTCAACTATTGAAAATTTATCAACCTGGTCAACCCAGGCGCTTCACTGATATTGTATATAGTAAACCTCTATGTATGTGCTAAATCCCGTACCAGGTAATCATGCCTACAAGCATTGGGCTCTTGACAAAAGCAACTACAATTTAACTGTCCCTTTATTATTTCTGAGTCTTTCTTTCACTTCATTTTGACTAATGCACGGTTAACTGTACTACACAAGGGTTAAAACAAGTACCATCCATACAATTTGCAACGGAACCAGAAGGAAAATCTATCCGAAATTAGCTTCCACTTTCTTCCTGGATGATCTCTACTGCAACATTCCTGACGCTCTCACGAAAGGCAACGAACCCTGAACCAGTTGTAAAGCCTGAACCATCAACATCTTGCTCTTCGATAAGATAGCTGTCAAACAATGTTGAATCATCTTTCCCTCCATGGATAAATTTCAGCTTCGGTGTTATGCACCTGTCCTGCTTCAATCTATTTATAGTAGTTCTCAAAAGACCTACATGACATGTATACATGATGAATGAAAGTGAATAAAGGGTTATTAGGAACAATATTATAAGGACCGACTTTCTAATCATCCTGTGCAATTAATTTTTTTGGAGAGCATATAAGCACTACTCAAAACATGTGCAAGAAAATGTTGATTGTAGAACGAGTACTTACAGTCATGTGGAGGAGGAAATGGAATTGAAGGATCAGCAGTTGATGAATAATAAACAACAAGGTTGGTAAATGCGTCCAGAAGAAATATTGGGCTTTCACTCATAATTAGAGCAGCACGACTCAAAGTATGCCGTGGGAATGCTTGCTTGTCAGGTGAGGAAAATGAAATCAAAAGTGGGTATATAGCTTTAGCCAGAGATGATGGATCCAGAGCACTGCAAAAATAGTTCGAAATCAATTCATGAAATTGAACAGAGCATAATTGTTTACATCATCCCATAATAAGGGGCATGACCTGTGTTTAGGAAGGAACAGTTTACGAAATTTTATTTCATAGGGATAAATTAGTAACGATGTAAAATGTGTTTAGGCATTTGTTTTGAAGAATTATGAATAACCAAATACCAAATAACATTTCCTTTAAATAACAAAAAACTCATTGGTTTAACATTTGGTACCCACCACACAGAATTTTCCTTAAAACAATAAAAAAACTCTTTGGGATAACATTTAGTACAGGAAAAGTTGCATGCAAGAGACAGCAAAAACCACTGCATAACATTTCAAAGAGTACACACCTGAAAAGGCATTGTAAATATATCCTGTAATCTGGGTGAACGCCTTCTTCATGTAAACGAAGAAGAGGACTTCTCAGTAATGCAAAAACAAGCTGAGGTAACATTTGCAACTGAGGGCATTGCGAGAAGTCAATATCAATGCTAGATATTGGATTGCCTGTATCGCTCATAGCCTGGTTATACCGGGCTGCAAGGAGAGCTAGCCAAGCATGCACCTGATGTCTGCCTTCTCTAACCCCTTTATCCGAAGATTCTAAAATAACCTGGTAGCAATGTTTAAGAAAAAATAATTATGGCAGGACTGTAAATGTTTAATAATTAGGTGTTTAACAGCTCAAGTTCACAAAATTCATATTTTGGCAGCACATAATTGCTAATTCATTCAACTATCTTGCAATTAAAGACCTCCTCAAACCATTTGCTACACGCTGATATTATACAACAGTATGATTTAAGCAAAACATTAAATAAAATGGTTACCTTATGAACAAGGATGTGCAGTACAACCTCTGGATCCACACTGTCATAGATTTCATTCATATTCTTAGCTGGTCGGTACTGCAATGTTCTTATTCGCAACCGCCTCTTTAAACAAAACTTATAACTGCAGAGATAAATATGACAAAAAGAAAATCATCTCCAAGGCCAAAAATGTGACTAGGACGCAAAAACAATAACAAAATCGAAATGGAAGAACAATGTCAGACTATAAGATGTTGATATGAATATATGACTCCCTTCGTGTATCTGTCC
This sequence comes from Chloris gayana, assembly GCA_031894775.1. NCBI lineage: Eukaryota > Viridiplantae > Streptophyta > Magnoliopsida > Poales > Poaceae > Chloris > Chloris gayana. The sequence goes on from JAUNZO010001619.1 coordinate 100,572, forward strand.
TCTTATTATAAACATGATAATTAGTTTGATCAAACAGGGATAATGACTCCATGGGTAAAAAAAATAGAGATATTGATATCTGATAGCACAAGGAAAACCAAGAAAGTCAATAGGTATGAAGTATGAATATTAACCAGGTCAACAGGAATATTGATATCACCAAACAGACAGTATGTAGGCAAGCTATCACTACAAAGCATAAATACTAATTGAATAAAGCAAGATCTCTTATCAGATGGAAAACAGAATGGGAGACCCCTCCTGTTTTAAAACACTTGACCAACCTTAGGAGCAGCCAGGTGGCATTTAACTAAGAAGAAATAGGTACCGAGATTCGAGGGAAGAGGTCTGCCAAACTGGTGTGGTGAAGATGTATGCACCAACACCCTTAATCAATTGAGCTAGGCTCAGTTCCTACCCTCCTTTTTACATGTTATACAAATATAGAAGAAGGGCTATTCACAAGAAAAGAGATATGAGCATGGGCCATGGAGACTAAAAGGTTATTTTTTTTTTTTATTTTTTTTGAGGGCACTAAAAGGTTATGTTTTAGATAGCTCCTTATCCATGCTATCTATTCAACGGTTTTTAGTTTACGAATAAGTAGAAACAAATCCTTCTGTGAATATGGATGTTGATAAGATAAGTGCAAGGCATTCAGCAAGCTGTCAACAGCCACAAAACAGTTTCTTGTCTGCTGCATACCTTGCAGATGATTGTGTTTCACTACCTGATGTCTCCTCGACAGGCTCAACAACACTATACTGAAATGCGATTTGTATAACAGCGGGATCTGTGTGCCTGTACATTTAAATCACATCAGTAATCACTGATGAAAATATCACACATACTCATCATCAAGTTAATAGCATAAAAAGAAAAGTTCCTTCATATTATAATGCTTTCGTGTGTATTTTTGCTAAATTTTTAAATATGCATTCGCTCACTCCAGTAGTCTTTAAATACACATGTGTGGAAAACAGAAAATTATAGTTGTGTAAAACTGGAGGGAAACAGATATAATGCAAAACTTGAACCATTCAATATTAGGATTGTTACAGAATCACTTCTACGTTCTACCACTGTTTCCCTGGATGAATATCTGAAGTGAGCAAACAAGAGAATTAACTGTATGAAGGAAAAGTTTGATTCTGATAACATTTCTTACACAGAAATTTGACAGGAGGACCTGCTTGAAAACTTTTCAAGAACCATTATGATTATACCATATGAGTTAGAACACTAGGACACAAATATTGGTGAATCCTTAAAGGTGTTTGCAAATCAGACATTCCATGTGACAAAATTGTGTGTTTGATTTTTCAGGTGAGGATACAACATGTTCCATTAACATAGCATCATTCGATAGCAAGTAATCAATAATAGGGTTATGTTACATAAAATACCTGGAGAAGCCATCGTTATGGGCAAACTCAAAGTCATATGCATAAGTAGCAAATGAATCACAGCAGATGATGTGTTGCACATTTTCGTACTGAGGGTCAGGGAAGAAATGCCCATACTGCAAGGATGAATGCATTGTAAATTGGCTAAAATTGTAATACAGTTAAAGTAAACACAAGTAGCTTGACTGCTTACGGAATTGCCTGGTTCAAAATCTGAAGATGTTCTCAACCTTAAAACACAACCAAATGCATATGGTCGGCTCAGCAAGCGGTATCTGTCAACAGTTGTAAAGAAAAGGAAGAAAAGGCCATTCATATATTTTAGGAATTTCAAAGTTGATACTTTTAAGAATATAATACACATAAAGTATTTATTCAATCAAGCGTACATGTCTTGAGGAAGCGTTGAATCATCTGTATTTGCATAGAGAAATAACGATCCACCACTTTCAATACTTAAAAACTTCAGTGAAGCCAGATCGGTGTACTCATCAGTTACAGCAAACAGGTCTATGCATACCCCTGCTTGAACGGCAACAGCTGCCTGTTACAAGTTTTCAATAAGGTCAATATATGATAGAAACAATAAAGAAATTTTGTATCCTAAGTCAAGCTTACTAGGTCTCTGTAGAAAGGTATCTGTTCAGGGAGCAATGCGAGGTCAGCATCTACCCCTTTACTAGCATACTGCTCACCATATCTCCTGGTGTCTAGTTGACCAGCTCCATAGTCAGGAGCACCAGACAAAAAAGCAAATACCCGAGCTGCTCATAATTTGACAAGGGAAAAACGCAAATCAGTCATAGATATGAGATATCTAGGTACTAGAACTAATTGCATGCAACCATACAACATCTTATGGAAGTAATAGACTGATTGACACAAAGTACTGTTTACAAAATTTGCATATACCAAAAGCATGTTGACTTACCCAAAGCAAAAGTGGAACCATACTCTGAACTTAGGTAGTCAATTAAAGCAGACATGGCAGTTCCAAAACCTCGCCCCCAAGCAAAACTGTATCCTCTTCCTGCCCAGTGGCAGCAGCTCTCTCCCATGACGATGTAGGTCGCAGTGTCTCCAGGGCAGTAGCGATTCTATCCTTGCACGTGTCAACCTGCCCATTACACAACATATCCAGATTGCCATTTAAAAAAAACATATCCAGATTGTCCTAATAAAATTAAATGTCGTGGTTGTTTTGTATCATACTGGGGCTAAAAATGACAGCAAGGGCATGGCATCTTCAAGGGCAACAGGCAGACCATCTTCATCTAAGTCCGGAGGCACAAAAACATTTTTCACAACTGGAATCGGACCTTGGAGATCATACAAACCAATTTTGTGGCTGAATGTCATAAGCCCAAATAGGGAGCCCGGAATAAGAGCTGTTGCACAGCGAAAGCCAAAACGAGGAATGGTTACAGTGGACTATCTAAGAAAATTATTGACGGAACCTCAGATTCATTAAGTTCAAAAGGTTCAGAATTGTAACCTTCTAAAGCTGCCAGAAGCGCACTTTTGATGAGTTCCAGGAATTCTTCAGAACCTAAAGACATGCAGACAGGGCAACAATCAATTCCCAGATTACTAACATACTCCCTCTGTTTCACAATACTTGTGATTCTAGCTCTCAGGCACAAAAAATAAGGAGAAGTAATAAAACTGCAGTGCACAGAAAACTATGAAGAGAGATATAGAGATAAGATGCATAGGGAAGTGAGAATGATGCATTGAAATGTGAGAATCACAAGTATTTTGGCAAAAGTTTGCAAGGCTAGAATCACAAGTATTATGAAACTGGGGGAGTAGCTCATAAGTTTGATAGAGTACGGTGGGAAGAAAAAATAAGTTTGATCCAGGTGTATTGGGAATTCAATCTAGCACCCATTTATCTCCCACATAAAGCAGGTACATTCAATTTTTTTTGTTAAATAAAAAAGGGAATGTGAATTTTTCATAATTTTCTATTCTATTTCTTCTGAACCCACATTGTCACTTTCTGATCCAGTTGGACTACGTGAACAAGACCTGATCGGCTGATCATCAGAATTCACATGTAAAAGCAACTTCCCACCATTCCAGAGGTCGAAATGCAAGCATAAAATTCCGTAATCGGGGACGAACTACGCAAGCGAATTGGACTTACATGCGAGATCCACCGCCGCCACATACACTGGCCGCGCCTGCACGCCATCTCCCGCATCCTCCACTGCACGAATTCAGTCCACGGATCACACTCCTTCCGGAATCACACGGCAATTCAGCTGCAGCAGTATAGATTACCTGGGATCTCCAGGTCTACGAAGGAGAAGTTGAGCTCGGGGCACGCGTCGGGGCGCTGGAACCGGCGCGCCGTGTCGTCGTCGAACCCGTTGAGCGTGCTGCAGAGGGCGCAAGACCACCCCCAGCGCTCCAGATCGCAGTAGCTGTTGAAGTAGGCCCAGCAGCTCTCGCAGCGCGGGACGCGGTCGCCGAAGCCGCCCGTGGCTGGGGGCTGGCCGCGCTCGTCGGCGGCGGCGAAGGGCGTCACCGCGACGCCCCACTGGAGCGCGCACGCCTCCAACGCCTCTGGCATGACGGGGAAGCGGGAGACCGTCGCGCGCACCGCCATGGCCGCGAGGTGGGACGGCACGGCGGAGGAGGCGAGGGGCGCGAGTCGTCGTCCGCGAGCCGCGACGCCGCCGCTGCCTGAGTGCCTGACACAGTGGGCCTAGACGCGGAGATGGAATTTCTGCGACTGTACGCTCCTAAGAGACGGATCTCAGCCGTTCATGTGTGATCGGACGCTTTTACGGGGTTTAAAATACGTCACTGGTCAACCCGGAGCTGTATACAATGACTAAGGCAAATACAGGCCGAAATGCAGCAACAAACGGGAGACCTAAAAGCTCATCTATATGTTAAATGGGTCTTAAAATTGTAAAAAAAAAACGTTCAACAGATGATCCAAACAGATTCTCTATTTTGTGTCGTGTACAGTAACTAATACATATTTACATTAGTTCCTTCGCCATCCAGCTGAGCACCATACACGAGAAAGAAATGAGATATGAGGGCATCTACGGGCGAGGACATCCGTAGTGCTCGTCGGCCGATGCATCCGCCACCGTCCGAGCTCCCTCAACGCGATTGGAGGCCTCATCCGCCCGCATCCGCAGCGCCATCTCTCGTCGCATCCGGCTCCGCATCGGCCTCCGACGGGAGTCGCCGCCCCATCGCATCTAGCCCCGCGTCCGACCTCGTCCTCCCACCACGCTCTTCCTCTCTGCTAGACTTGTCCTCCAACTCCGGTTGCCCCGCCGAATCGAGTCGATGCGGATGGTGGCCGAGGTGGAGGCGCGGCGACGGCACGCGATTTTGCCGCGTACACGTCGGGTCTACGTGGGAGTCGTGACGGCGCGGGAGGAGGCCAAGTCCGTGGCGCGGGAGGTAGCGGAGGCACGGGCAGGGGTCACAGTCGGCGCCGACAATGGGTTTGGGTCTAGGTCGCAACGTTGGAGATTGAAGTTTTCTCATAACCTATCTTCCTTACTGTAGCTATCCATTTGGTTTTTTGGTACCTCTTTCCCTTGGAGATAGCCTAATATGATGCCTAGAAGAGAAATACTATGCCAGTTCACTGGCGGCAAGGAGTCTCATGCCGTTATGCCATTCGGAAAGTGAAATTTCACATCTATTTCCACACACAAGACTTACCTCATCTGTTCATAGATCAACACTGTAGGGACTAGTGGCGGCAGCTATTTATGATGGTTGCTTTGCGGTGTGGGAAGGATTTGGACGATATCATCTTTGACCAATATAAATATGGATGCTAATTCGGTAGCATATGATCTAGCTCGCAATGTTTTCATTTCAAAAGATACTTGTATTTGGTCGCTGAGTCCCCTAGTTTCATCATAGGAAGTTTTATAAACAATGTAACGTGTTTGCTAATCAATAAAACTAGTTGAATGGTATTTCCTAAAAAAACACTAGTAGTAATATTGAGATGAAGAATAAGGCATGTTGTTTCTAAGAATGTATGTCCATGATAACCTTGTGCATATTTAACATCTATGTCGAGGAGTGTCACAGACATCAATATTAGGGTTACTCAAAGGCAGATTAATGACTTGAAGCCATAATCACTAACTAGGTCCTCGAGGACGCCTCTTCTTGTCTGATTCCAATCCTCGAAAATAGGTGCCTTGTAACATCCCAAAAATGTATCAAATGGTCTAGTAATAAAAACTTGCGGATTTGGTCGAATTTGCGTCAAATTTGGAGAAGCATTTAAATTTTATTCGGCTGTTTAATTCGTGAAACGTTTGGTTTGAATTCCTGCGACTTGGGCCGAATCTCCTTCTCTCTCTCTCGCCAGCCCAAGCCCAAGCCGCGGCCCAGCCCGACCCGAACAGCTTTCTTCTACCTTTTCCCACCTGCTCCGCGCGCGGCGTCTCCGTGGCGTGCCACCTCGGACGGCCGGTGTTTAGTGCCGCCGCAACCGCCGGGTCACGCGCACAACAACCCCGGCCGCACTTTATTCCCTTCAAAACCCCGGCGCCGCACTCCTTCTTCCCCATTCCGCCCAAACCCTAGGGCGCCGCAAGCCGCGGTTTTCACCGTCGCCATGGGTGAAGCTCCTCGCCGACCATGCGCGTGATGCCTCCCGTGCTCGGCGTGAAGCACCGAGTCCGCCGGTGCTCGTGGTTTCGCAAGAGGGCCCCGGAGGTGGAGCGCAACGCACGTGAAGATCCGAGTCGCCGTCTTCCCCGTCTCCGACCGTCGTCTCCGGTGAGTCGCAACCACGCTCATCGCCTGTTCTTGGTTCCCCATCGCACGCACCCCCTCTCGGCTCTAAGCGCGCCTCTGTCTTCCCTTCGCAGCTCCGGAACGCAGTTCCGCGTGGTCACCAATCTCGCCGATCGCGCGCTCGCCGTTCGCCATCGTCGGAATCTCGTCGCCCGCCGTCGTCAGCGGTCCCCTTCCCTTCCAAGTCGCGCGTGAGCTTCCTGGTAAGACCCCGCGCCCGGCCCCCTCCTTGGTTTCCCGAATCCCGGTCGTTTTCTCCTTCTCCGTCCTCTTCCGCCGCCGCGTTGCCATGGGCGACGACGAGCTAGCCACTAGGGGCAAGCTCGTGCTCCAAATCTTGGTCACGTAGCTCCGTGGTGGGTTGCTGTTGCTTGTGCATTCGTTAGATTGGAGAAAGGCTGTAGCTTTGGTGGTTTTCGCGGGTGGCCGTCGAGCCACCGCCGCGGATCTCGCCGTCGGTGATGCTCCGGTGGGAGTTTTGGTTCGGGGTGGTCCGGTTGTGTTCGCGCGTGCTCGAGCTTCGGCTTAGTGGTCTCAATTCGCGGTCTTTTGGTAGCCGGTGGTTTTCCCTTTTGGCCGCGCCGCCGCCGCCACTCCGGCGAGCTCGCCGGTCGCCGTCGGGAGTAGCTGGACCTCGAGCTGGGGGTCGGCGGGTGCGCGGTGAGGAGCTGCGTGTCCCGGCACCTTTCGTGTGGCAGCCGGCGAGCCGTAGCGCCGGTACGCTTGGATTCCGGCAAGAGCCGTGGCGGGGCGAGGCGGCGCCGCTCGTCTCCGGCAGCCTCGCAACGCAGCTGACGTGGCACAAAATCAGGCCACGTGGCGTCCACGTGGTAGAATTGGTGCGCACGTGGCATCTAGGTAGCAGCTAGCATGGCGAGGCTTTCTGCCGGCGTGGCGTCCAGGTGGCGCCGATGTGGTGTCCACTTAGCAAAATGTTGTTCCACGTGTTGCTGATCTGGTAGGGTTTTGATCTACGTGGCATCGATGTGGCGCCGACGTGGTGCCCGCGTGTCGCAGAATATCCCAGGGAATATCCCTTTTCTTTTCCTGGATTTTCCTGAATTTCCATAATTCTTTTTATCTTTGGAAATTCATATCTTCTTCCTGGAGCGTCGGAAAAATACGCGGTCGGTTGCGTTGGACTCGTAGCGACGTTCTCTACGCATTAGTGTAGCTTTTGGTCATGTTCTAGTTCCGTAATTTTCGTCGTCCGTTTCGTAATTTTCCCTATTACCTCGTTATGCGTGCCTAACCCTTGTTTCACGATCCGTCCGTCGGACGGTGCCGAGGAGTTCCCGTCCGAGCCGCAGTTTGAGGAGTTTCCGCCGGAGCAGCCGTTCGAGTACCCCGACCCGACACGGGAGCAGCCCTATCCGGGCAAGCCGCAATCCTTGACCACTCTTGATCCTATTTAGTACTTGCATTAAATTGAATCATGCATGACTAATGGTTACTTGCACTTGTAGTTTACCTATGCCATACTATGCTATCCTTGCCACTGTTTGCCTTAGGTTGTTCTACTGTTACTCGCATGCTTAGTACTTGCTTAGTTGCTTAATTCAACCCCATGATGATTATACATGATTTTTGTGTAAAATAAATTGTAGATGTTTCTTAGGTGTCGAGTTTACGTACTAGATACCACTGTAGGACTTTTTGCGGGGGTGAGTGTGTAGGTGGTTAGGTGCTTGGGAGACTTCGGGGAGTCTCTATTTGGAGAGTACCTGTTGTGGGTACAGTTGTGTAGGGGTCTTGGGTTATGGGGTCCTCGTTGTGGTGACACTATTGTTGAGACTCGTTGTTTTGAGGAGAGGGATGGTGACTCGCCCCGGCAGATTAAGGACCGGTTCTTGTGCGTATGCCTCTATTGGTCTTACTAGCATACCACGTGACTTGTATGGGCGGGCTGGATCATGATACTTAGCGGAGGAATGGGTGGCCCGCCGTGGTGTAGAGATTAGTGGTAGTGGGTGTTGGAGCGTTTGTCTCGACCCACGAGCGAGAGGATATCCCACCTGGCCCGTGGTACGCCTTGTCACACCCTTCAGGACCTTCTTTTCCTATGTTGTGGTTAGAGGATCCCGGACTCGAGGGACGGGCGCCACCCATTCGATGCTTTGAGGAGTGATCTTGTGAGTGTTGCTTTGCTTGGGCCACGACGGTGGTCTTTTGTTTGAGTACCTCTTCACGTGGGTACGAGTTGCTTACTCTCTGCGAGAGATATATAAATCTATACGTATAGTCTAGCCCAAAGTATGGGAACTACCGAGAGAAATCCACTTGATTAGCATTTACTACTTCTCCCCTCCGATATGTGTTTTACTTCCGGCCTCGAGCTGTGGTCCCGTGGAGGTGTGCGGGACATAAAACTTGACCCTTGCAAGATTGTGTTGTTTCCTGCAAGGCCACTTATAAAATTTGACTAATAATAAAATATGATTCACAAAGACTTAAGGAATAATGCTTTAGGTGCTAGCCCTTGCCTTTCCTTGAACTATCCCAACATGTATACATTGTTGCTAGGTAGTTTGCGGCTTGCTCGAGTACGTTATGTACTCACGGCTTTATCACTTTGTTTTTCGGACGCCGTTGCCGAGGAGCCGGCCGAGCCGGTTGAGAGGGCCGACGGAGAGGAGTGACGGTCTCGCCTACACTCGAGTTGCTTGTGGGTATGGACTTCACTACGGTTCTTCACAAGAGATGCTTCCGCTTCGCTTCCGCTTCGCTTCCGCTAGACTTCTACCATGATTTCGCGATGGCCTGCGTGCCACGCTCTTGTACTCTTGAGATTGAGACTTATGCATAATAATAATGTACTTGGAGATTCTATTATCTTGTCTTGATTACTCTCTTTATTTATGGCTTTTCTGTACTAACATGTGTTGGATGTACATGCCACACTCCCGAGAGTGACATAGAGGTACAAAGGATCCGGATTTCACGTTGGTGAAATTCGGATCCTCACATGCCTCATCCAACCTAGATATAATTTTCGTCTCGCCCGATTGAGAGTCGGATGGCATCGAGAAGGGTCGTGACAGGATCAGGTGAGTTGTTGAACCAATAAGGATTTGGAGCACGACGGGAGGACAAGTATTAAATGTCCACGACATGCATAGGGGCAAATGTACCACCACTCTGCTGTCAACTCCCATCAAGTTCTATGCACAGAGGCAAGGTTGAATGACTGAACGATACCACCGTACGTTCGGTAGCAACCAAATGGGATGTAACCTCCCCACGCCTCCATGTCATCTACAGCAGCGGATCCCACAACTAATGAAGATCAACGCTTTGATCAAGACTCCACGTTTTTCTTCCTTCTCGTCCATTCTTTTTGTAAAATCCTTCCTTTCCTATGACATAAGAAAGAGAAAGCCGAGGACTTCACAAGTGATAGATCAATACGAGACTCCACACACACAATTACACGCTTACCAGAAATCTGGGAACTCGCTCCCTCTCTCGACCGCTTGTACAACCCCCCCCTCCCCACCCACCCACCCACGCTCCACAGAAGTAACACCGGTATGTCAAAACTGGACGTAGGGACATTCAGCTCGAACCAATATCCTCTTGTGGACCATCCGACTCAAAAGCACAATCCACGTATAATCACTAGCCGGTCATATATAGCGTCAACAAGGAATCGATTAAATTGATTTTTGTTTTGCATAATTATATTTTTTTACGTGTTGATTATTATATTTCCCCCTTCATCTGGCAAGCCTGACCTTTGTGCTGCGTTGTTAATTCTCAGCTTCCTGGCTCATAATAATTCTCTGGATTTGCTGTTACGCATGAGTGAACATTATGCTGATACTTGTAGGATTTTTTTAATCATTCCATCAACCACATAAGCTAGTAGAGCTACAAGTAAATGCAACCACACCGATAACAACTTAGCAAATTTTTCTAGCACAACAAGATTAGACTATCCGCACTTGTGATACTCTATTTTTATTCTCTAAAAGGAATATTATATCCTAATCGACAATATTCTCTTCTCTATATTCAGTTTTGTTGCACCCGTTCATACTCTATGGACATGATTGGTTGGCTGGTTCCAGCAGAACCAAGCCCTCCAAATGCGACTTACGCGTGATTGGATGGCTGGAGCAGGGGTGGAGCCTATCTCCCACCATGCAAGAAGGACCTCCGAGCCAGGCTCCGCAGATGCAAGGAAAAATGAGCGTATCCCGCGAGCCTGGCTCGTGCGGTGCGGAGAACTCGAGCTATGTGAAGAGAAAGCGTGCAAAACATGTTCACGTGCAACCAACCAAACATTGTCTTGTGTCAGCCTAGCTATCTAGAGCAGAGAACCAATCAAGACAGTGTTGCATGCGCGGAGACAGGCTCCTACAACCAATCACATCCTATATCCATCCTCTATATCAACTAGTACCTAATATTTTATTCAACCATCTCCAACTACCATCTTCTTTCATCTCTTCTCTCATTTACTTTTTCTTTTCTTTTTTCACTTCTTTCGTTTTAAAGTAGTTTAGCAATCCAAATTTTTAATTAAATTATAATCATTTTTTTTACTTTTTCCTTTTTTTCCTTTTTTTTTCTTTTTTCTTTCCCCCCTCTCTCTCCCACGCGGCTCCCACTATCCACGCCATCTCTCCCTTCCCCTTCTCTCTTCTCTTCCGCCATGGCTACCGCCCCCTTCCCCACCGCTCGGCTCGGCCCCGCGGATCCGACAACCGGCCTCGCCTTGCCGCCTCCTCGCCACTCGACCTCCCCCGCGCGAGCCGCAATCGGGCCCGCGTGCCTCGTGTGCAGCCATCCAAGGCGCGGATCCGACGGCCGGCCTTGCCCCCTGCCTCCCCGCCACCTCCCGGCCTCCCCGCGCACGAGGCCACCGTCGGGCCCGCCCGCCCTGCGCGCAGCCACGATTAGCCAAGCCTTCCAGCGGCGGTGGACGGGAAGGTCGGCGGCGGCTTGGGCGGGTCCTCGCCTCTGCCTTGACCGGATCTACGGGGTCGGGCTCGAGCTTGGAGGCGCCGGCTTAGCTTGGAGATGTCGTCCTGCCGCGCGCCGCCGCCGCGTCTCTCCCTCTCTCTCTCTCTCACTCTCTCTCGCTGCCAGCGGCGGCAGCGACTACGAGCTCGCGGCTAGGTTCCGGCTCCTGGAGGGAGCAGCAGGGCCAACGGCGGGCCCACGCCACGGTGGCACGTCCCGGACGTCCGGAACGACACCAAATCTAGCGTGTGCCAGGTCGTCCGGGACGATACCGGACGCCTCCGAGTAGCCAGGTGCAGCGATTTTTCCGCCATCGCGGTACTAGAGTACCGCATCCAGTAATCCGGTGCGGGTAGTCTTAATGCACTCTATGGACAAAGAACCGAACGAATAACTCTATGAGCTTCATCACATGCTCGCCTTGTTGCTATATAAGCAGTCACGGACGCTCTACAGTTCTTTTACAGCATAACTCATACTTCCAAACATTTACAGTCGCTTGATATGCATCATCCTTTCCGTCTCCCCTTAAAATTACAATAATCTTACAATCCAATAATCAACTGCGGAATGGGTACCAAAAAATTCTCGCTAGCCTGCATACAAAGCAGATGACCATCAGTGACGTCACCGGAAAAAAATATCAGTTGTGTGTCAAATATCAGGTGACCTACGAGAAGAACAAGTTGACGGAGGATACAACACGGAACAGAATCCTTTGGGTTTTGGCTTGGCGAACAGTAGCTGCATTTGGAAAGTGGACATGGAGTCATGCTCGATCTCAACCCATTTTTCAGGCAGAAACGTTCACTCGATTCTCTTTGATGACGCGAGCCAGGTGGTTCTCTTTGGTTGGTCGGTTGAGGAGTCAGGACATGGGCAGAGCAAGAACCGATGAACCACCGGCCTGCCTCCCTGGGGAATACGCTAACTGAAGACAACTCTTCAAATGGCGTGACAGAGGCGAAAACGGCCAAGCATATGTTGCCTTCCAGGGCAGGGTGAGACCGACCACCCAACATCATGGCTGACAAAAGTATGTCAAACTACTCTATCTCGTCAGTCATCACTCATCTTTTTTCTTATACGTAGAAATAATCGCTCATTTTTTCCCCATCAAAAGCCAAGCAACTGCATTGGGTGATAACTGCTCAGATACACTCCATCCGGTTCTATATTATTGGTGTTGGTTATTTGCACTAACCAACGTCAACAATTTCAAACGGGAGGGAGAGTAGCTTGTGCTGACGCGGTTTTCTTTTGAAAATGCAATTACTTCTGGGAATCTTAAAAGTATTTGAACTATTTTTTTATAGTGTTGTAGCTTCACGAAATTGAAGACGCTTTCAAACTATTGCTACATCCAAAACAAGTGTTTCTAAAATCCACGGCAACACCCAATGAGCCTAAAAAGGAACAGTTGAAACATACGTTTCAACAAAAAAAAATAGTGAAAAAATTATATAAACAAGAACAGCTTGACAGGAGTAGCTCACCTCAAAGTTAGAATACTGTGTTCCCGTTTGTCTGATATGCCATGTAAGCACATGGGTGGTTAGAAAATACTATTCACAATCTGCCTCGTGCTGGAGTATTATTGCCGGTCAGATGAAAAATGCGGCGAGCAGGACAACAAATGCAACCAGTAATGTAATCTGCAAGAGTCAATAAAAAAATTAAGCGTAGAAGGATAAGCTTCTAGTGACAGATGTGTTACTAGTATTTTATTACAATTTCGTTTCCTTTTAAGCAACTTTCAGCTTCATGCGTTACGAAAACCATGGTCATGTTGTTGTTTTTCCTGCCAATGCAAGAAGACCTAAGAAAAGTGCTTGCACTTTCTAGTGTCACGTCTCGGCCGGTCGTAGGATCGCAAAAGTTTATTTGAACCTTGTTTAGAGTTCTTCAGGGGGAAAGGAAAATTAATTCTTATTGAAATGGAGATTTTCTTTCTTACCGTCGGCCTGGAAGAAGAAGATGAGAACGTCGGCGACCGGCTGACAGATGCGCCGTCAAACCCGAGGTTGTACACCGGCGTGCCGTTGGGGTAAAACAACCCATAATTCCTCTCGGACGCCGGGCCGGGCTTCATGTCCTCGTTGAACAGCGCGAACACGAACACATCGACGGGCACGTCGGGCTTGAGCGGCGTGCCCTGCCCCATGGCGATCCTCTTCATCAGGTTCCCGTTGTACTTGGCGGCGTTCTGCACGGTGGCGCCCACCTCATCCTCGTCCCCCTTCGAGGGCCACCCGGTCTCGGAGATCCTCACGGGGATGTCGGCGTGCCCCACGGCAGTCATGGCGGCGTACACGGCGTCGATCTGGGCGTAGAGCATGTTGTCGTAGGTGAGGTTGGTGGCGGGGTCCACCACGCCGGGGTTGGGCTCGAACAGCACGTACGGCAGCGACACGGTGGCCGGGCTGGCCTTGTACGCGAAGAACGGGTACGCGTTGAGCAGGAACGGGGACCCCACCTGCGCGAGGAAGTCCAGCAGCGGGCGCACGTACGGCGAGAGGTCCTCGCGGAACGCGCCGGCCGACGGCGGGTAGCTGGCGGCGAGCACGTTGAGGGAGTGGGCCGTGGACACGTTGACCTGGCCCGCGAGGCCCAGGTCCGCCAGGGCCTGGTGCACGGCCTGCATGGCGGGGAGGAGGCTCTGCATGGCGGCCGGGTCCCCGCCGGGTGAGAGCACCTCGTTGCCGACGGTGACGCACGTGATGCGCGTGGACGGGAGGAAGGGCTGCACGTGCTGCGCCACCCACGCGCGGGCGCTGCGCGCGTCCGTCAGGTTGTGGAGGTCCTCGTTGCCGACGATGAACTCCACGCCGGTGCCGGAGAAGGCGGTGAGGACGGCCGGGTCCGCGTCGTAGAGCTTCACGCGGTTCACGTTCAGGGACTGGAGGAGGCCGGACACCTGCGTCGGGTGGGGGAGGTTGTTCGCGATCTGCCCGTAGTTGATGCCGAACTTGAGCGGCGCCGCCGTCGCCGCGGACACAGCATCGGTGGCTGCAAGAATCATGGAGCGAGATACTCTTTTTTTTAATATGACGAGATATTTGATTAACCTTGACCATTAGTGGGTTTTATTAACTTGATCAGTGAAAGATTACTGCATGTAAAGAACAAAATATATATTTAGAGGAAATGAACGGGGCTATTCCAGGTATAAACACATCTTCTGCTTAATAAATCATGGTTAGGAGGTCGTTTTCGACAATGAAGCGCGAACAGCTAGAAAATCATCAGCAACACATGCATCCAGCGGAAAATCTCAAACAAATGTCAAATCAAGCATACGTATTTCAACAGGGGATCGCCGTATCGACGTGGAAAATTTATTGTTCTCCCCGTGAAGCACAATGCGAGTCGCACTGGCCGACTGAAAATTTGTCCAAGGGAGAACGACCTCGCAATAGGCGCAACACAACAACAACGCTCCAGGCCAATTAAGAAAAAGATATTAAAGCTGTATTGCATGATAGGATGATCTCATGTACCTATTCTTTCTGTGAGAATATATTGCTCTTACAAAAAAAAACTGCTTGCACTTTACTACCTAAAATTCTTTTGTATGCACTTTGCTAAAAAAAAGAAACGAAAAGAACAAACATGCAGCTATCACAGCCCTTGCATGCAAGTTGCAACTTACTGAAATGAGCTACAGAAGATGCAGAGAACGCATCAAAAACCAATCGTAATTCCGTTGTGCGCAGGGAGCTCGTTAATAGGTGGAGAGAATCCAGAAAAACTGGACAAAATGAAGCACGAGCGCTGTCCAAGAACCCAAAGAAAGCAAGGAACCATGAACCGGAAGAACTGCTGTCTACCTGAGAGGAGCGAGAGCGCCAGGAGGCAGAGCCGAAGACAGGACGCCGTGGGCAAGACGAAGGTGCCGAGCTCCGTCCACGCCGCCATGTCTCTGCCCCTCTGTCGTCTTGCTCTGGCCTCAAGCCTCAGAGCGAAACGCGAGGAAGCAGCACAGTTACGCTCGCATTAAGGTCGCGCGTTTCTCACCTGACGGGGCCGGCCGGGCCGTGTCCCGCTTCCTGTCCCTGCTCTTTATATAGCGGCAGCACCCTGCGGCATACAGTACTCTGTGCTCCGCGATACATATGTACGTCTTCCTACTAGGGTCCAAACAAACAATGAACGGACCAAACATCGCTTTCGGAGATGGCCGCTCAACGCAGGCACGATCTCCCGGTCACACGCACGGTGGAAACGTCGTTGGTCACTAACCAAAATAAGAGGTTCTTTGGTGCCCCATTTAGGTATGTATTTTTTCAGGAAGAGAGATAGACACAGGTTCGTCTGCAAGCTACTAGTGTGTGGAGCTGAAAAACTGAAACGGCACGGCGAAAGGGAAACCTTTTTGTACCGTGGCGCGTGCCGGAGCGCCACCGGCCCGGCGCTCGGCTACCGCACGTGCACGGTGCTGCTCCTATCGTAGCCTTGTCAAGGTTGAACTGTAGCACGGGTTGGGCTGCTGGCTTCTGGCTCTGGCGGCGCACGGGCGCACGGGCGAAGGCTGACCGGTGGCGGTCGCTGACCAAATATTTAACCGGCCCTCCACGTCAGGCCGTCGCAACTGACGGCGTTCTTGAAAGTGAGAGCCGCTCGCAGATATAATTTTCCGAATCCAGGTAGAGGGATTGGTTACCTCTTGAGCTATACCAAACCAAACTTTGGGAGCTGGCTTGCTTGTTATCTTTCCGTACTTCTTTTCTTTGCTTTTGGTTCGATGGTAGATAAACCTATGAACCTGGGCGTCGAAAGCAACCGATGAGCGTTCAACGTTCAACATTCTCGATTACAAAGTCCAATCCCCCAATCCCTGCATCTAATAGGAAACGAAGCACGGTTTCTGATCTGTTTCACGGTTGAAAGGTCCGCATTAGTTCGAAAGAGCACGTGCCGCGTTGATCAAAACTGAACACAGAGTAAGTTTTGGTTTTGCTCCCGTATTTCAATGGTGTTTTTTATTTGGAAGGAAATCCAAAGTGGTAAACTTGTAATTGAACAAACCAAGTCCGGTACCGATGGTTCAAGACCAGGTGTGTCAGCGTACACTCAAAAGGAAGAACGATGTGTCGATGCTGATCAATTTACACTTTATCTAGTGTCAGCGTACTTCGAACACTTAGCGCTGCGTTAGTGCCCACCGAAAAACGACTGACTGGAACAGTCCAACTGAAAGATTACAGAGTGCAGTTTACTCCCTCCGTCTAAGAATATAAGGATTTGTTGACTTTCTCGATTTCTCGTTTGATCATTCGTCTTAATTAAAATATTTATACAAATATAAAACTAAAGAAGATGTACTTAAAACATACTTAGGAATAAAGTATATTGTAACAAAATAAATAAAATTTTAACAAATTTTTTGAATAAGACGGATGATCAAACATAACATCCGAAAGTCAACAAATCCTTATATTTCTAAACGGAGGGAGTAGTATAGCAGTAAAACAGTTGAATATGACTCGCAAGGATGCCTGAATTGAACAACACAGCGCAAATGATAGACAGGCAGTGAAGATGAGATGCAGATCCATGCGTGGCATATGATCTCTGAAGCTCTACACCGTGCCTTCTGAAGAGAATGCCGCAAGAAGCAGTACTACTCTCTTACTAAATTGTTGTCGTTATTGACTTTTTTGTTATGTTTGACCATTTGTCTTATTTAAATAAAGTTTAATAAATATGATATATTTTTTTTGGAATATATTTTATCACTAAAGAAACTTGAAATATAGCATATAACTTTTCATATTTGAAGAAATTTTTTGAATAAGACGAACGGTCAAACTTCACGAAAAAGTCAATGGCGACAACAATTTAGTAAGGGAAAATTAGATTCTCGACATCGAAAGATGTGGGTCTTAGAAATTTAGCATCAAACTCCTCAAGTTCAGTTTAATACCAACGAAAGGTGCTCCGTTTAGAAACTTACCATTCTCATCACTGTTTCCGTCCGTGCTCCCGTGTTCCGCCAAGCGAGCCTTCTCTTGCCGTTTCTTGCAATCCCTGCTACATCTCATCCGCTCTCCACTGCGCCGTCGTCCGCCTCCAAGCCCCACGGTCGAGCAGCAGCCTGCAAGTGCAAGATAGCATCCGGTAGCGCGAAGGCGCGGCTCCGGCTCTCTTGTCGTCCGGGACAGCGCCGCAATGTATCTCTCTCTTCCTGTCGAGTATGGCATCGTCGGCTTCGTCCCTGTAGGCTCGGCGCCGTCGTCGTGTATTGCGCTGTCAAATCCCCGCCAGCCGGTGACCCCACTATCCTCCCTCGACGGCTTGGCATCTCTCTCCGAGCTCGCCACCATCCGCCAAATGTGGTGCATCAATTGGTCCCATTAGCAGGCCCAATTCCATTGTGGCTCCATCCCTTATCCAAATCCAAACTACCATCGACGCCACTAGCCAGCCACTCGGTAGATCGGTCGGCAACCATTCCTTCTCCCACAAAGCTCCCCTGCTCCTCGCAATGTCTTGCTCCCGTTTCTTATCTGCTCCTCCCCATTCGATTCCTGCTCACACGCACGGTATGCAATGGTGCCCGGCCGCACGCCGCCCACAGGATGGCGCTCGGGTTGTCCTGCCGACTTCATGCGTGCTCAGCTCATCCTGCCAACAACCCTTGAGCTCCATCTCAGTAATGCGGCGGGGATTGGAGGAAAGGAGAAGGAACGGATGACCGGCATGACGGAGCCATGACAGCACGGATGGAAACAGTCACAGAGTGGTGAATTTCTAAACGGAACACCTTTCGATGGCATTAAAGTGAACTTGAGAAGTTTGATGCTAAATTTCTAAAACCGACATCTTTGGGTGTCGAGAATCCAATTTTCCCATTTAGTAAAGGAGGGAGTACAAGACAGTCTGCACAAAGAATGTCATTTGTTTTCTGTTTTTTATTTTCAAACGAATTGAGAATGTCCATAAACAAAATTCAGGGAGGGAGCTAGTGCATGTCCTCCAGAAAACATGGTGGGAACGATATAGTATTAACATCTGCCGTTTGAGTTGAAACACTAGTTCAGAAGGGATTAACATCTGCCATTTGACTTGAAAGTTGAAACACTAGTTCAGAAGGGACACCCTTAGAACACCATTACCAAACTTCACATAATGTTGTTTGCACTTGCTGCAGTTTTGTTGACAACAGAGCAAACACAGTTTGAACTGCAAATCCACATTGCACGAATTATTGTCACAATTCATATAACACGGCCTCGTCAAGAGACCGAACTGATGACAAGGAACAGATGCCCATCACTAGTGAACAAAAACCATCCCATGGAGCCACATTCCAGAATCGGATTCTCCCTACCATGGTCCATGGAACGGAGTGGAGCTACACCGAAGGAATGGAACTCAGTAGAGCTCCTCCTCCTTGTGGGTGTGGATGACGCAGTCGGCCTTGGGGTAGGAGATGCAGGTGAGGAGGTACCCGTCGGCCATCTGGCTCTCGTCGAGGAACGAGCCCTCCGACTGGTCCACCTCGCCGGACGACATCTTCCCCGCGCAGGTGGAGCAGGAGCCCGCACGGCACGAGAAGGGCAGCTCCACGCCGGCGTTCTCCGCGGCCTCCAGGATGTACGTGTCCTCGGGGGCCTCGAACTCGTGCTCCGTTCCGTCCGGGCCCACCAGCTTCACCATGTGCACGGCGGCCGCCGCCGCGAACCTGCTGGACAGCCGGCGGCCTGGCGCGCCGGGTGCTGCCTTGGCGAAGCTGATGAAGGAAGCGGTCCGGGTCGCCGGCGCGGCGGTCTGGAGGCTCGACCCGGATTTGGGGACGGACAGCCTCGGGGCGGTGGCGGTCGACATCTTGCTGGCCACCCTTGCGAAAATTGATCACTGACCAGTGGAGATTTTGATCAGCCGCAAGACCAGATCATAACACACAATACGAAATTACATATACAAGCAGTTGAATCCACTGAGAATTTAGAAGGCTAAACAAGCATCCTAAAATTCAGAGTACTAACATTACGCAGGCATCACTGGCTTGTGATAATAACTACTAAAAATACATAAATCACAAAATCTTAGTGACCATCTGTAAGTTATCACTGCGATGTGACAGAACCGCGAGCAAAATTTCACAGAACCGGGGGCAGATCCGACAAGCGCGCGCCGCAGGACCGGCGGGAGCCCGGACCACGCCAGGAAGCAAGTCACATCACATCGAACACGGGCCGCGATCTACGACTAGGCGGGTGGGATCCTGCTGCCGCGACAACAACGCACGTACTACCAGAGAGAGATCAAGGTGACGGGTGGGTACCTTCTCCTGCCGACGAGACGGAGCTGTAGCGGACGCCGGCGACACCAACGAGGCGGGAGGCGAGGGTGTGGGCTGGGTCACGAGCAGAGGAAGAGATTCGGTGGGGTGGTGGGCACGCGCACGGCGGCTTATTAATAGGGCGGCATCAGCAGCGGTGTCCGGCCTCGACCCAACCCAAGTAGCAGTGGCCGCGGCAACGCCTCTGCTTTTCTCTGGGCCGAGCGGCGCGCGGCTGGCTGCTCGGGCGAAAGGCCGTGGTAGTGCAGGGATCTTGCTAAGCCGACCACACGGAGATGCTTATTTTACGTGATAATGATGTTGGATTTGGGCTGCGATTAGGGTGGCGGCTTCGAGCGTCCCGTGATCCCGACCCTTGGTGGGGATCAGGGGACGGGATTAACGATGGAGCCGGAGCAGGGGCCCTTACTGACATGCTGGTCCCACGAGTCAGCGAGGAGGCATCAAACACTGGGAAGATCATACTCGAACAACACCGGTCATTCCTAAGACAAAAGGGACAAAAAAAAAAAAAAGAAGAAAAGACCACCTTTCCTGTCATGGCACTCGCTATGGTGGTGAATCTGAAGTCCATGCAGCCGGAACTGGATTTGAATATGAATCGCGATACACTTCAAATATGAAATCATATGCGTCCAATTCTCCCACGAGAGGAGCAGATGCAAGTGTGAAAATCAAAAAAGGGGAGAGAAAACCTTCTATATGGTTAGTACTTGCAAACTTGCTGTTGTTCTCCTCATGCGTATGATTGCAAGCAGTTGACCACAGCGAAAAGGCACAACAGCACAACAAGCAAATACAAACAAACACCGAAAGGCCATCTTCACCCAGCACATCAGATGTGAGTCAAACGGAGGCGGGAGCGACGGCAGGGCACCCCAGGTTCATAAGAAAAGCATTTTGATACAATTCCCCTGTAGGGGCAGTTACGTACAAGTTACTGTACTACAATACAATGAATCGTTTCGATTCAAGTCCCATCATCAATTAATATGATACATATGCTCTCTAGAGATTTTACACTTGGATTACATGTCACCGATTTGGCAACTCTAAGTCATACCGGTACGTTGATTGGATTACATGTCACCAATTTAGCAACCCTGAGTCATACCAGTACGATGATTGGTTTACATGTCACCAATTTGTACCATGAACAGACACTAGAAATACACCATGTTGCAGCTTCGAGCACATCATGTGAATTAGTGGAAAGGTTTCATGAGTGTTTGATGATGGGTCGCGCTGATCATAAGCGACCACAACTATCAACCACACACAAACGTTTTCAATTTTTTGTCTACACAACATGACCATTATGGGACATGGAGATGCTTCAAGAGACTAATAGATTTCTCCATCAGAGACTATTATACAACATTTGGTACACTGCACCATGGACCATGGTAATACACACATGATAAGTGCCAAAACTGGATCTAATCAGTCATCTCACATATAATACCACCAAGCCTGCAGCATGAACAGAATCACCTCAGAGAAATAAGAAGAAAACAGCAGATCTCATGAAGTTAAGGGTGCGTTTGGTACGGCATATACACAAAGTGCTTATAGTGCTTATACTGCTTATAGTGCTTATTATATCAAAACTGCTTATAGTGCTTATTGTACGTAAGCAGTCAATCCGTTTGGCAAAACTGCTTATGCTTATTCATCAAAACTGCTTATTCACACACATAAGCACTATAAGCTACGTTTTGCTGCTTCACTTAAAGTCCTTATGCTAGTACAAAATTGCAAAGTGCTTATAGGTGCTTATACACATAAGCAGTTTTGCTATTTTGCTCTTTGGCATTTCAAAGTGCTTATTGAGCATAAGCAGTTTCAATAAGCACTTCTATAAGTCGTGCCAAATGCACCCTAACTATCGTGGCTTGATGCAAGTTTATAATCAAATATATTAAATGGCATTTTAACGACTTAAATAGCCTATCTTAGTCCAAATAGTGAAGTTCTTTATTTCTGATTTCAGCTAAATACTGGCAAGTTACGGGTTATATACTTATATGATAAGTTGAACCTGGATGGTGGCAGAAGTTTTCAACATTGATGTTCACTGCCAATTTTCAGGCCCAGTTACCACTGTGCAATCCGAAATATTTGCAATGAGATATAGAATACCTGGAAAATACAGCCAAGAAATACTGATATCCCATTTTATTTGTATAGGTGATTGAAAGAGCCTCTTATTCCAGAACAATACGATCAATAAGACTTAAACGTTTTAAAAGAGATGATTTGTCGAAAACGCAGGAGAGCTGCGTTTCATTGTATTAAGGAGAAAACAAACACAACACACACAAACAACCGCACGACATGGAGTCCACCGAAATAAGGAGCTTCCCCAGGATGGCGCCTTCAAGAAGGTCATGACGCTTAGACATCACCGCCACCTGATCTGCTAAGCCAGATCTAGGCATTCACCCGTAGGTCATCGAGAGACGGAGATCCACCCTCAGCAGCGCCTTCGAGCAAGTTGAACGAAGCCCGAAGGCCTCGTCGTCGCCGGCATGGTGAACACCACGCAAGATTTCTCCCGAGTCTGCTAATCTCCGCCTCCGAAAAGGCTCCCTCTCTCAAGCCGGATCCCACGTCGCTTGTCCTCACACCGCGTCGGACGCGCCACCATCGCGCGCAGCGTCGTGGACGCGCGCACGCCCCGCCCGAACCGGCGCGTCGCCGCCGCGCACTGCATCAACAATGCGTGCACGCCAGCAGCGCCGCCATCGCACCATCGCACAACCAGGTTGTCGCCATGGTCCTCATGACCCCCACCACGCACACGCTCCACGGACCACGTGAACACGGCCTTCCTCTCTAGCGCCGGCAGCCGCTGCTGCATCACCATCGCCTTCGCTGTCATCGCCAATGCCGCCACATCCGTTGCTGCGTGACCCGCGCACCCGACCAGCTCATTGCCACACGGATCAAGTGAAAGCCATGGCCTTGTTCGCGGCGTGCTGGCTGCTTCCTACCGCCTTGAGCTTTGCACGGAAGGCGTCGCCACCGGGCGTACCGTGTGGGCGCCGAAACCGATGGGCACATCCCACCGCCGTCACTCCAAGCCGCCAACGGGCGCGCCCTCTCCTCGGATCCGACCGCCAAGGTTCCGTAACCGGCGGCTCCCTTGCGCATTGCGGCTGCTGGGCGCCGGATCCGGTGCTCATGAGACCCACCGTCGTCGCTCCAAGCCGCCGCCGGGCGCGCCTCTACGGCGCCGTGCACGGGCCCCGACCACGGATCCGGCCGTCGAGGCTCCGGATCCGGCGGGCTCTTGCAGGATGCGGCCGCCGGCGTCGGATCCGAAGGGCCCCGCGCACCACGGGCCTCGCCGCCGCCGTCGCCCATGCGTCGCCGTGCGCGTCCACCGTGCTCGCGTGGTCTCCCTCGGGCCCGGCGGGTGCGGAGGACCTCGCCGCGTCGCGCCGTCGGAGGACGGTGGCCGGGGGAATGGGTGGGGCGGTGGGGGGCTGCGGTGGAGGAAGGAAAGGAAAAGCGCCCGCCGCCGCCATCCTTGCGGGCGGCGCCCTCTTCCGGCCGCCTTGCTCCGGCGGCGGCGAGGTCGGAGAGGTGGCGAGGGGCGGCGGCTAGGGTTTGGTGGGTCGCCCCGAGTCGCCACGGGAGAGCGACGCGGGGGTGATGGCGTCTTAGTTGCCGGTTGAGTTTTAAAAGAGATGATGAATCAGAGAGGAAAACAACTTACAGAGAACAACAAGAGCAATTAGTACAACTGTTCCTAAACGCATTCGAGGATGAATATGATGCGTAAAACACTCCATTCCACTTAATCTCTTGATCAGGTCTGGGAAGAAATACATAGCCTGCAGAAATCACTAATATAAAGTCACTAAACGAAACATAAAGTACGCTGATTCATAGCACAAATGAACTGTTACCCCAACACAATGCCAAATACAACACAAAAATAAACAGAAAATGAAGTGCATTTCAGAAAGAAGGACCTTACCCTTCCAGATGGTGGCAGATAGAAAGAAGGCAGTGTATCTACATCTTCTCCATCCTTCCTCCTCTTTGTAAAGCTCTCACGACCTCGCTTTTTAAACCATAAGTTTCTGACAAAACTACGGTACTTTCTGCTCAGTTTGTTTTCATAAAATTGGATCCTGCCAGCCGAATCATCTAACCCACACAATCGACTATTGTTATGATCCCCATCGCATGCACTTTCTCCACAATAATTTTTAAGTTCATTTGCTCTTTCCACATCCCTTTCTGAATATCTATGTTGAAATGATGTATGTTCTTGGGTGGAGTGATAACCATTTACTCTAGGAGCATTGTCGAGCTTAAGCTCAACAATTTCGTCTGTACCTGTGGAGTAACAAGCATGGTCATCCTTTTCGCTACCCAAAAGAAAAGATGCCAGCCCATCTCCATCAAATTCGCTTGAGTATAAATGTTTTGGGGTCCAATCAGAATCTATCCTAAGACTCTCAACACTCTCCTCCACTTGGGAAATCTGCTCGGCTATAGCTCTAATGAATTGCCTGAATTTTAATATTGCATTTTCTCTTGACTTTGACCTGTCAGAGGATTCAGCGGCATTCACCTCCCTCTCAAATTGCTCCAACTGCAAGTGTTATGAGGATAATGGATTTAGAAGAAGCACACACGCAAATGGTAAAAACATGGATACACAAAGTTTGTATTTAAAAAGTTAAAAACTATATATACGATATGAAAAGCTTGATTGTTTGAACCTGCCATTTTGTAGTTCCAAGTGCAGTAATTACGTCTCTCTCATAGTGAACAGGAGCATGGAACTTTGTAGCTGACTCCTGCATGACTTTCCTTTCATGCAAAAGCAAGCGGTATACGCCCTCCATCCTATACAACCAATCCAGAATTATGAGCTTGTACATACAAGATGTTCATTACTTATTCTTTGTAGTGTGTAATAAAAAAAATTAATCCTTAAAGTAATGGCACTTTGACCTCTTAGTACCATGCACATTTGATTGTAATATACATATACTTTTGATGAAATAGTCAATAAGATGTACTAGTACTTTACAAAGATAAAACAAACGGGTAATTTTCAAATAATTTACTACTAATAGAAAAAGTGTATACACATTAACTGGCACCTCTCAAGAAGGCACCGTCAGTCCATCACAACTTGACAAAGTGAAAGGCAACAGAATTTGTGCAAATAGAAAGCTGTCACATCCTAAGGCTACAAAATTTGAACAAATAGAAAACTCCCAATCCTAGTTTGGCATAGAATCTACACTGCTTGTTAATATTGAAAAGGCACTGTTCATCTTCTACATACTTTTAACACCTGGTTGACACCGTGGTGGTAGCAAAGCTAACGCATGAGACATGCTCAAATGTGACTAGCAACCAGCGAAACGTTGTGACAATACATAGATTCAGGCATCCAAATGGCGTGTCTCAACTATAGAACCCCCAAATAGCCCCCACCTTAGCCGTTATAGTGTTTCTCATCAAGGACATCATTTATGCAATGAAACTGCTACTTCCCCCAAAAGCTTCATCAGGCCAGCCATGAAGCTCTGGTTGACAGCAGAGTCTCTGTCATTTCAGCACTCACCAACAATTATGGGCTGGTCTAAAATGCTAACCGACGCATAATTTACTCCAGAACCGTCATGGCAAAGGGCTAAGCAATGAAATATCCAAAATGCGCCACAATTTCACGCGGCAACCAGAGGGTTGTTGGTACTCCGACTACAGGCAGCAGATGCAGATCAAAGGAGAAGCGGAACGAGCGGGAGGCCATACCTATCGGCGGAGTCCTGCACGCACTCGGCGGCGGGGAAGAGCGGATCCGACTCCCACCGCCCGAAGCTCTCCGCCATGGCGAAGGATCCGGCCCCGTCCGCCGCCCGCGCGGACACTAAACAACGCGGGAGAGGAGGACGAGGCGCCCGCGAGGGAAAGCGTGCGCGCGCTGGCTTTGGTGCTCGTTTTGGAAGGAACTTGTTCGGTTGGTGGCGGCCTGCCGTTGCGGTTCTTCGGGTGCCTCCCTCTTTCGGCGTTTCCTCTTTTCCGGTTCCAGCCGGGTTGGCGATTCACGATTTGTTGGTGGCTGGCGCTGTCGGGGAGAATTTGCAAAAAGAACCCTGACAAACTTGTTCGGTTGGGCCGGACGTGCACAGCGAGAGCCAAAACACTCATTGGGCCCAAAACGCCGCCCGCTGCCCGCGAACCAGGCGGTGGAATCGGAAGCGCAGTAGAGGAGTACCACATCGCCATATTACGCCGAGCAAGGGGAGACGTCGTGTACAAAACAAGGCGGGTGTACTCGATTCAACTCATACCTTTCTCGGCCTTTTGGCTAAGATCAAGTGTAGTATCTGTTCTTATCAGTTTAATATCTGATATGTGGGCCATGTGTCCACTTCGATATTAAATTTATTTTTTGTGGGGAGGGTCTGCTAAGGTAGCTTGCTGCCTGGGCCCTCGAGTGTCGCCCAGCCGTTGCACTTCAGGCCGGGCCAGGCGCATCCCAACCAAGTCATATTAAAATTTTTATCGGACCTAAGCTAATCTTTAATAAAAAAGTTACGAATAATTTAAAGAAAATATTTTGTCTAGACTCACTTTAATGAAAAAGTTGTCGGAAGCCCAAATAGATTATGCTGCTTCTGGGCCTTATTTCTAGCAAATGGCTGCTGCCTGCTCGCTCCTGCAATCGCAGCATAAGCCAAAAAACAGTCTAACAGGCCCTTTATACAATCACGGCTTATCATACACGTCATAAACATTAAAGCACTTTAACAAGATGAAATCAAGATTTCAAAACTCAGAACATGATCCACTGCAGGCTACCAAGGAATACAGCGTGGCCCGGCTAATCTACTTACACGGCGTAGTTTTGCACGGCGATAGAACAAGTTTCAGAACAGAATACCAAACAGCTCTAGAAGTATCAAACATCTCTAAGGCCAACAGGAATATCAATCTAGCTACGTAAGAAAACTGGAATAGGAATTTGAAAGCTGTCATACTAGCAAAGACCAAAAAGGAGGGTGAAAAAAGGCATGCTACTCTAGGGGTTAGACTCGAGGAAACCCTGAACGCCCTCTCTTCTGTAGGAATTCTGGGATTTGTAAGGCAGGACCTTCCTCCTGGGAAGTGGGTGAAAACCAACTCGAGCGACTACGGTTGTTGTCTCCTCCAGCCTGCAATGAAAAAGTATTGTTAGAATACAGAACAGCAATAAGCAGAAAGTAGCAAATAATGCGATACAGAAAGTAGCAAACAATGCAATGCACACCTGCAAGGTTCGACTCTCACTTTCTTCCTGGCGCTTGAATCCGGTTGCAATAAGAGTTATGCTCACCTGAACAGACGGATATATCATGTTACTGATATGAGCAATAGCAAAGGAATCTTCAAGATTGTAGAATTCAGCAGCCTTTGAACTCAAACAATGACAAAGTAGAAGCAATCATCATTTCACCGCAAGCAGAAAACAATGTATTTATGTTACTTACTTGACCAGTGTATGAGGGGTCTATAACAGAACCAAAAATCAGATTTGCACCAGGATCAACAAGATCATAAATTACTTCAGCTGCCGCATTTACCTATTGAAAAAGGTGTCCAGCGAGGTTCAGTACACGCATAAAACTCAACAACTGGTGGAGCCATGTGATAGTTATGATTTATATTACCTCTATCAGGGTTAGATCATTCCCTCCCGTGATATTCCATACAATTCCAGTTGCTCTTTCAATACCAATATCAAGTAAAGGAGATTGTATAGCATTGAGGGCAGCATCTCTGGCTCGTGTCTTACCTGCAAACAGGCCAACCGGATCAGTAGGAGGGAAATTGGATGCTAAGATTACATGTTCCGTTGAGGGGTGGGGGGAGGGACGCAAATTCATCATGACTAGAACTCAATAAAAACAGTCGAACTATTTGTTAACTAACTTAGTAGCACAACATAAAAGGATTCATGCATGTATCTATTTGTTCTGAACGAATGTGTTTTTTGAACTCTGAAATTTAACCTGTTGCTGTTCCAATGCCCATCAATGATGAGCCTGCATCTGACATCACAGATCGAACATCAGCAAAGTCCACATTGACCAAACCTGGCACCTGCAAGAAGGTAGGAAAAGTGACCTCTTTAGCTGTGTAGATCACATGCAGTTAAACAGGTGTAATATTTTGAGAAAGTAAACACTAAAAAGGTCAGTATTTTTATTTCATGAGTTGTTATAACTGATGGACATGACAAGTAGCCAACGATTATGCAGAAAAAATAACTCTGGAAGAAGACATGTGTAAAACAGTGTCATTTCATGTTTTGTTGTAGCAGCAAACGTTATCAGAATAATGTAAAAAGCAAACATTGACCATAATTTTATTTTTCGGAAAACCTACAGATTGCCAATATGTTTACTTGCACTATCCAAAATGTATGCCGTGTACCAGAAGCGAGAACAGTGAAAAAATTGAAGTTGAAAAGTTGAAACATGATCACACAGATGTAAGAGGCTACACAATAGCTTAGTTCATATGAAATCTCTTCAGAATCAATAATATTTCATTGGACAAAACATGGCTAAATCATTCTCAGAAAATAAGTAACATATATTATATAACATATCACATGTGTCACATTTTCTTACAGTGATTATATCTGAAATCCCACGAACACCTTGCCGAAGAATATCATCTGCCAAATTGAATGCTTCTGTCACAGGAGTATTTGGGGATACAGCAGTCAGTAACTTGTCATTTGGAATTACAATCAGTGTATCAACATTGCTTCTCAAAGATGCAATCCCTTCTTGTGCCTGAACAACCCGTCTTCTTCCCTCAAATGAAAATGGGGTTGTGACAATTCCAACAGTTAATATACCCATGGACTTTGCAATCCCTGCAATTATAGGTGCCCCGCCAGTGCCCGTCCCACCTCCCATTCCGGCCTACAAATTGAATTTTGAAGGAGCGAAATTAGGTACTCCCTCTACTTTTTCTTGTCGTTAGGACAAGCAAATTAGTGCAAATTTGCACTAAAATGTTTGTCCTAACGACAACAAAAAGGTAAGAGAGGAGTATATCATATACATTTGAATGAAGGGATAGAAATGAGGGGGTCTATCTAGGATAACAAGGTTTGATTTAGATAATAGAGTGAAGTGCATAGCCAGTTGTCTAAGGTGTCATTTACATCCCTGAACTCTAGCATATCTAGGTATCCAAAATGCCTAAGCGCATCTAGATCTTAATTTTGATGTGCAAATTAAGAGTTTGGGACCTAGATGGCACCCCCAGACTGGTTCGAGGACCAGTCATGCACTTCACTCTAGATAATACCTAGAAAATGCTTGAGCAGCATGACTTTACCGTCACAAAGAGCATGTCGGCACCAGAAACTGCCTGTTCCACCAATTCCTGGCTCTCCTTCGCCGCATTCATGCCAATTTCTGGATTCCCGCCAGCACCAAGACCACGTGTCAATTCTTGGCCAATCTGTAACTTATTATCTGGGTCAATAGGTGACATCCTCATAGCCTGAAAATCAGTATTCACAATCCAGAATTCGACACCCTTCATGGAGCTCTCAATCATCCTGTTCACCGCATTGGAGCCACCGCCACCAACGCCAATTACCTTAATCCTGGGCTCATTGTAGCGGTATGTGGCAGGAGAGTCTACCAATCTTTCAGTGGCTTTGTCAATACCAAGATCCTTGCTACACAAGGTAGTTGCACCATCATCCTCTCCATAAAGCATAGATATCTCAGGATGAAGGTCAAATAAGGTGTCATTGGTACGACGTGGCCCAGATCGACGGGAGTTCGTAGAGCAATGGAATTGAGAAGAGCGGTAAAAGCCACCAGAAAACTGCTTCTTCTTCTTCTGAAAATTTCCTGTAGTGTCAGCAAGAAGTGTTTTCCTAAAATTGTTGGGCAAAATGCCTGATGGCCACCGGCAACTGGAAGCATTAAAAAAATCAGCTGTGTTGCCATTTTCTTCTAAGAACCAGAATCTAACTTGCAAACTGGCGAATGTAGTATCCAATGCCTCACAAATAAATTGTTGAAGGTTGATGCCTAAAGTATACACAAAAGCAATGGGATGTCAGCTGCATTTCTTGTTGTTCAGACATTAAAATGACACGGAAAGTATTAAGAACATAGAAAATATTGGTAAGAAGTTTCTAGAGCATAGCCATGCTAGTTGTCAAGATATTAGCAAAACAATCAGGGTCACGACTCTTTAACCTTATTATGGCAATCTTATTTGGTTGCACTTAGGTCTGATAGTACTTCAGATGGTAATAAATAGGATATAAAAATGTGAAAGGAACTAAACATACTGAAATAACAGTACAGAAATTGCAGTAGATTACACGGATATAATGGATCTGAAAAAGTAAGCAGATTTATGTGATCCGTCAAGGTAATTGTCACCTTGCGCTAAAACACAACATAACGTATGGTACAGAGTGCATAACCGTCTCCCCGCTAGTACCCCCACTAAAATCGAAATCCAGAAAAATAGTCGAGGCACCACAGCATGAGGCACCACTAAAATCGAGAGTGCATAACAGCATTAGGCGCCACAGCGAGGATGAGATGGAGTTGGGACGAAATTTCCTTACTTTGCTTGTTCCTCTCCCTTGTCTGACTGGAGAAACCGAGGAAGAGGAGGCCGGCCGCGTGGACGCCGTGCGGCCTCGGTGTGCGGCGGTGTAGGAGATAACAAGATTTGTGAGGGTTTTAGCAGCGAGTTATTCGGCGAAGGGTTTCTGCTCCGCGCCGGGGTCTTCGGCAGGTTTTGGGCGAGAGCGCAGGTGGTTGGTGTTGGTGGTGCTGGCTGAGTGGCCGAACCGAACGGACGGGCGATGCGGCCATTTCTGTTGGGAGAAAGCATTCAACGAGTAGGCTCCTCCAAAAAGAAAAAGAAAAAGGGCAAAAGTGGCGAACCAGATGAGCTCATGGGGCCCATGGCGCCTGCACCGACGGTCTCTTTCGGCCCGAGGGCGGGTACAGGCCGGGCCAAGCACAGTCTGACAGGCTTACAGTCCATATCTATTCAACTGTTAGCATAGCAGGCCGGAAGGCCACAGCCCAACTATATCTCTATCACGTGTCTAAAAAATATTATATCTCTATCACCGTCTAACAGCCCAACCCAAGCAAAGCAATCCACTTCGTCTCCGTGTTGGCCGCTTTCCGTGCAGCAAACCACGCTGCACCGCCGGGTGGAGTTCGCCGCGGCAGTGGCGAAGCCACCAGTATGGCAAGCCGTGGCGGCTGCCATACCTCCCACGCTGGCAGGAACTACTGGCTGCTGTGATTAATTTTGTCCAACAACGCTTGCGTCCGACTTACCCCGGAGGAAAACGAACAAGACAGAGACAAGGGATGAATTAGTGATTGGGCTTCTTTTACTAGCAACGCTGGCCTATTAGTGGTTGGCCCTTTTTTAGTCTGTCCGTTCAATCGGGTTAATTTCCTCAGCACCATTCGTAAGGGGCGCCTTCTCCCCAACACCATTACGAAACGGATCTTTTCCCCAATACCATCTCTAACTTGCTCCCATACTTCAGCATACCAAAATCACCTTTTACTTGACCTGTTTACCCCTGGCTCCATTGTACTCGCCAAAGTTTCACGAAACCCACCTCGAAACAGATCCGAGGAGCGGCGGCGGCGGCGGATCGGCACGAGCGTGAGCTCGTGGCACGTCCAGGCGCGGGGCTGCTGCGGCGTGGGGCGCGGGCGTGGTCGCCGGCGGCCGGAGCGGACGCGAGCGCCTCTGCAGCGCGCGGGGCAAGCGACGGGCACGCGGGCCTCGTCTAGGCGGCGGCTGCCGTGGCGCGGGCAGGCGGCAGGTGCACGGGCCTCGTCCAAGCAGCACGCAGGGCTCGTCCGAGCGGCGCGCGAGCTGCTGGTGCGGCGCGAGCGAGGCGGCGGCGCGCCGGGCCTCTGCGGCGTGGGCCACGCGGGGCTCCTCCGGGCTGCGTGCTGTGGGCTGCTGCGGCGCGGGCAGGTGGTCGACGGACTCCGGCACCATGGCGGCGACTCGGGATGAGACAATGATGCCTTCGATACGCAATGGTGCCTCCGGCACGAGCAGCCAAATGGATGAAGCGGGGAGTAATCTAAGCTGCACCGGAAGGTTTGTTTGATTTGCCATTTGATTTTTGATTGTTTTAGAGATTAGTAGTGGTCTAAATTACTTTACTGCAATTTTGATTTATTAGGAATGATTCACCAGCAATGATGAAAATCAACTGTAGAGTTCCTGCCTACATCTGTATATTTGGATGATGATACTTCTTCGAATTGGAAACTAAAGATTATAGTATTGATGTGCATGAGACATATGGTTATTCAATGTGTAATCTAATTGCCGATATAGCAAATAAAACCAAGTGGGGTACATGTCAAGAACCTACCTTTTGGTATTGGGACATTGAAAAACGGGGATTACAACGAGGTTGTGACAGATGATGATTTGTTCATGGTGTTTCAGAAATTTCAGACCCAAAAGTTAGTGTCATTTGTTGTTGAATTTCCCGTAAATCCTGCTTACAAGAATAGCATGACATTGGAGGCCAAATTGGAGAAGTTACCTGTCAGGAGGAATCCAAATTTACCACAGGAACCAAATAATTCATCCGAATCAGATTCAGATGTTGAAAGTGATGATAATGAGGAACATGTAGACCCTACTTGGATGGAAGATGCTGATATTTTTCTGGAGGATGATCAGGTGTTTGTGGAACTCGGTTTAAGGGCCGAGGAGGAGGCTACAAGGATGAATTTGGGACACAATGGTGTTAGTCTTGAAGCGGACATTGCTATACATGACAATGCTGAAAATGAGCCTCGGTTTGTTGTTGATAAGGAAAACCCAAAGATAAAAAAGGGTGAAACATTTCCATGCATGGTGGATTTTAGGATGGTTCTGAAGCATTATGCCATCCTAAATGAGTTTGAGGTGCACAACGTGGTGACCGATACGAGAAAGGTATAGGGCTGATTGCAAAGCAAATGGATGCCCTTGGAGGATTGTTGCTCATAAACTTGCGGGGCAGCCCATTGTTGAGGTATGTTTGTTTTCAACTTGTGTATTTCTTCCTTGTAGAAGGAGCATAATTGTCTTCCTTTTGTTCACACACTTTTTTGTTCTAATAAACTAATTGTCTTCCTTGCAGATAACCAAGATTCCGGAGGAGCATAATTGCATGGGCACCGGCAAGCTAGTGAGAAGAATGACACCTAAATACTGGGTTGCAGAGAGGGTTGGTTCATGGCTTAGAAAGAAACCAGGGCTTGGGACAGCAGATTTGCAAGATAGATTGTTAGAAAAGTATGGTGTTGAGGTTGGATATCAAACAGTTTGGAAAGGAAGACAACCGGCAATAGAATCAATTTATGGTTCATGGGAAGACAGCTTTGCAAGTTTGTTCATTTTTAGGGCTGCACTTCTTGAAAGGTCACCGGACTCAATTTTTGAAATTGCCACCAAGCCGCATGGAGATGGTGTAGTGTTTGACAAATTGTTCCTAGCAATGAAGCTGTGCATGGATGGATTTCTGCAAGGTTGTCGACCATACCTTGGTATTGATGCAACCGCCTTGAATGGTAGATACAAAGGACAATTGGCAACTTACTCGCACTTGATGGTAACAATTGGATGTACCCCGTTGCATGGGCAATATTTGAGTCTGAAACTTCTAATAGTTGGACATGGTTCATGAGGCAATTGGAGAAGGCAATTGGACACCCACCATATTTAACCATAGCCACGAGATGCATGCAAATGTCTCGATGCTTGCTGTGAAGGAGGTGTTTCCTGGAATTGAATATAGAGAATGCATGAGACACCTGTGGACAAATTTTAAGAAGTACTATCATGGAGAAGTTTATGACAAGAATATGTGGCCAGCTGCGAGAGCTTATAAGTCTAAGAAATTTGAGTTTCATTGGAACAAAATTGTTGCTTCAAACCCGAAGTTGTCACATACATGAACCAACATCACAATCATAAGTGGAGTAGAAGTATGTTCTCAAATGATGTCAAGTGCGACTATGTTAACAATAATCTTTCTTAGAGCTTCAACAATTGGGTTAAGAAAATAAAGGACTTGCCTCCTATCGACTTGATTAACTCATTGAGGTTGATGACCATGGATTTATGGGATAAGAGGAGAAGGATTGGCAGCAAGCTTACTGAGACTATTCTTCCCACAATAATTAAGCAACTAAATGCTAAAACAAGAGGATTAGGTCACATGAAGGTCCACAAAAATAAGGATTGTGCTGAAGTATTTGGTTTTCACCCTGATATGACACCTTGGGGCCATGTGGTAGATCTGTCCTCTCATACTTGCACTTGTGGAGAGTGGGAAATGACAGGAAAACCATGTCCACATGCTTTGGCATTTATTCCGATGGTTCTAGAAATTGACATGGCAACTTATGTCCATGAATATTATAGCATAGAGAGATTCAGGACAGCATATAATGACTCAATCCCTCTTATGATCGACAGAACACAATGGCCGGAGGTGGATATGGGTTTCAAACTGCTGCCTCCACCATTAAAAAGAGCACGTGGAAGACAAAGGAAGAACAGATTTAAAGCAAGTCATGAACCGGGAGCAAGAAAGCAACAACGGTGCCACAAATGTGGAGAGTTTGGACATCGAGCAAACGATAATTGTCCTCTCAAGGACACAGAAAAAAGGTATGTTTCATCTCTATTGTTTTCATGTACCATGTCATAACTTCTCCATTTCTTACTCACTTGTCAATTATCATATAGGAAGAAAAAGCAATACCCTACACGGAAGCCAAAAAGCCTATGACGAGTTCCAGCGAACACTATTTCACCTGGATCTCTCACTAGAAGAATTGTTAGCCTTGTGCATGGGGATGATGAGGTCGGCACATCTACTTCTACTATGACAGCTAAGAGGTTGTTGGTGCTTTCCCAAAATGAAGAAAGTGATGTTGCATCTAAAGAGCCTACAAAATAGCCCTCTGTTGGTGCTCAATAATTTGTATGTTCACTTGTGTTGTGGAACTATCATTGTGCTTTGTTTGGACATTGTATGGTTGGATAATATGAGCCTTGTTGTGCTATGTTGGACAAATGTATGGTTGCAAAAACTTTTGTTGTGTTATGCTATATAAACATATTGTTTGAATGATGTATGTGTCAAGATGTCATGGCAAAATTTTTATTTAATTATATACATTGTGGATACAGCAGGTTACAAGGAGAAGGAAATCCAAATTTTCGGATTTTTTCCTTATTTTTCGGTATTTTCCTTTTTTTTTGTTTGTCCACACGTTAGTTTTTGAATTTTTCCATTTTTCTGATTTTTTTAATTTTTAAATGAATCATTTGATGGCAGAATGGTAGAAAGCTGGAGCCAGGGGTAAAAAGGTCAATAAAAAGGTGATTTTGGTATGTTGGAGTGTGGGAGCAAGTTAGAAATGGTATTGAGGAGAAGGTCCGTTTCGTAGTGGTGTTGGGGAGAAGGCGCCCCTTACGGATGGTGCTTGAGGAAATTAACCCCCGTTCAATCTAGGGTGGCCCTTTTTTAAATTCAGATATAGCGGCAGGATTTGAAAAAGATTAAAAGGTGAGAGGGTCGATCTTCCAGAACCATCTCGCCGTTCTTAATGCTTATACGGAATGTTAAAACAGTAATTACTTATCAAACTTTTATATTTTTATATAGTTATGATTTAATATTAATTCATATGTAAATAAGTAGTACTCGCTCCGTTCCAAATTATTTGTCATTGTAGCTTTGTATCAGATTCATTTAACATTCTCCGAATACGGACAAACCGTCTATCCAAATTCATTTAACATTTTCTGAATTTGGACACTTCAAAACAGTTCTAGCATGATAAGTAAATTGGGATGGACAGAGTAATATGTTCATCATAGTTAGATTTTAATCCTGGCTTCGCCACTACGCGCTCCCGCTGCCCGAATGGAGCCGGGCTTCTCGGCTCATTTGCCTCTGAAATCCCCGAGGCACCGCCGTCCTGGAGATATTCTTTCCCTTTCCTTCCTGATTGAATCCCCTCATCAGTCATGGGAGAAGGTATGAGTTCCCCTTCTGCAGTATTTTTTTCTTAGGTGAATTTCCATGTTTAGTGACGCTGATGATATCTCGACCGAAACATTGATACCCGCGCATTTACCCTGCATTTATGTTTCGCTTTTGTCTAGCAAGTGGGCGTAGTGTTGGGAAGTACATGAACTCGGCTTGTCCGTGGGTGGACCAAAATTTCAAAATGTTGACAAAGTACGGAAAACTCTTATATGGGTCTCTTGAATACCAATGAAGACGCATTCTGACTGTTCTGTTCCTAGATGTGGTGATGCTTGGTGCTGCATATTGCAGCTACGAAGTTTAGGATGCAGGATGTTAACGTTGTTAGTTAGGATGCAGGAATTATATCCGTTTTGTCTCTACAGATAAGCCAGTTTTGTTTCTGTAATTGAGATTGTGGCAGATCTAGACCGCTTGACAGTACTAAGTTAAGCTAGCAGTTTGGATATCTACTTATATATAAAAGATGCAACCCACTAGCACGTCTTAACTCAATCCACGTTGCGCCACGTCATCAAAATTAATTTATTTTTTGAGGGCACATCATAATTAATTTCAACCATTAGATAAAAATTGGATGTTAGACATTAACACAGTTAGTTCAAGATTATAATTTTAATGCTAATATCTTTTAGTCTCGCTGCAACGCGCGAGGTTATCAACTTGTAATTATATATGTTTTGGGCCTCTTAATTGGGTTTGGAATTATCATAAGCTGGCCATGATGCAGAGAACCGTGCATTCCGTTGGACCGAACTTTATCGGTAATAAATATATATATTTGAACAGAATTCTCCCCAAAACAAAGAATTAAGTCAGCAATAATGTATTTGAATTTGGGAATCCTTCATCATTCATCAAGTTTGATTTAACATGACTTGTTATCATAGCTTGGTTTTAATTTATGTGATTATTTTTCAACATAGTTGATTCTTCAAACTACCTGCCAAGATAAATCTGATCTTTTCTTTCCTTTCTTTTGTTTGTCTACATGGTCTCTCATATCTTTGTCATTAGCTACCTTTCAGTTTAATTAATTTAATGCTGACTTTCCTGTTGACTAGTATGATGTATTTGTTTTTTCACCTTGTAACTATGTACTGTATACAACAGCAACGGTCAGCCAGAGTTCACCTAATAAGAATGATTCACCTTTTTCGTGCTCGCAGCCACGTTGGCACCTTGCACAGTCCCACATTTTTGCACTGGTACTTCTATTGTTCTGTGATATTTTCTCTTTATTCAGAAAAGATATTGCGAAAGGGCTCTTAGCTTAATGGCTAAGGCTGTCGAGTAACACTCCAGTGACCCGGTTCGATTCTCAATGGGAGCGAATTTACATGGCCTGGGTAGTAAAAAAGTCCACTCTCTGCACCAAAGCACGGCTTAAGACCCAGCCCATGCTGACATGGACAACGAGGCCACCGTGTAAGGGTGGAGGAAAGGAGGTTTGGGGATTTTTCTTAATCTGCGTGAAAGACCTTCTCTATAAAATGCAATGTCCGAGAGCTGTCATATCCCCGTAGGTCAAGTTTTTTTTTTAGAAAAGATATTTGTTGCTGAAGAAAGCCAGAGTTCACCTAATAATAACATGAGAATGAAGGGAAAACAAGCCTGTCTAGATTTCTACAAATAAAAAAGTTCTGACATGAAAAAGGCAGGAAACCTTTTAAGAGTGTAAAAAGGATAATTAGATACTCCAATATAAATATCAATTTTCTATCACATTTAGTGATTTAGTTTCTTGTTTTCCATGTTTAACTATCTTCTGGTTCATGCTTTATAGAGCATAGAACAGCCATATGCAGTTCCATATCTGGAAAATATCATTGTTGTTTTTTTCCTGTGGATATGAAGCAGAGCTTTGTATCTTTGTGTTACAGAGAGGAAGAGCCGGGCCCTTACAATCATCACCACCACATGAGGGGTCACACACACGCACACGCGCGTGGCGCGCGCACACACAAGGTTTGATCTTTCTATAACCTATTTTTTTAGCTTAATTCGTAGTGTGCTTCCCCTTGGTCTGCTTTTTATTTCTCTTTTTGAATTCTTTGCAACACAGCTTTACCATACTGAATGGTAAGTTATTTTACATATGAACAACCCTAATGCCTAATGTAATAGGACTTGTGCTGGCTTAATACAGTTGTCATGCTCGATCAGGATGGTGGTGGCGGTTGTGGAACAGATTTAGAGGTGAGTTTTTTATATTAAAAAAATTAACAGGAGCACTGCCATTCTTGAGATAGAGAAGAGAATTACCTAATTTTACATAATCTAACTGAAAACAAGAGCTATCAACATCGAGACGCAACTAATTAAAACAACAAAGCAACGGCCAAACCACTGCAAATGACCACAACTCTGCCGACGACATTTCTACTCCAGCACTGCACCTGAACCACTGCAAATTTAGAGGTGAGGTTCACATTCAACATTTCATTTAGCCACTATTCTTCATATATTTCATATCAATTTCATCATCTGACACGTCACTGTTCTTCATAGCTAATTTCACAATAATTCAAAATTATTTTGACAAAACAGTTGAATATTGCCTCAGAATTTTGATTGTTGGCCATTGCTGTAAATATATCAGATGCTGATGTGGACTAGATATTTGAGTCCCTGGAATTTTTTTATGACACATATATAAATTTGTTCACAGAAGTCTCACGCCTAGTGCTAGTGTTTGACACTGGAAGAAGAACATAGGTCAGAATGGGTAAAGCTAAAGAGATGTTTTCCAGTGTTTGAGAGGTACCTAGAGGTATGAGAAGATATTTTGATCTGGAACCGTTGATTGAGTGAGGGGCAAGGTATGGAATAAAAATAATCATTACCAATAGTATGGGTAAGAAAACCTTAGCAAAGTATGGAAAAAAGTGATATCACGTACAAGCTCAACAAGCAATCCAAACCTTAGTAAGGAAAGAATAAACTCGAATAAGGCAAGAAATATGTGTTTTCACTATCGAACTTCACATTTGGCAGGCCATCATCTTCTTCGATGATTCTTTTATTCACTTTATGATCTTAAGAGCTTATCACGTCAACAATGGTGACACAAGCAATAGAAGAAGATTCACTAGACAGTATGTGTTCAAATGTTATCGTTGACGATATGTTGTTTAAATAATTCGTGGCACAAGAACCCTTATCAATCACAATATAATGAGTAAATCTAAATCAGGCAATGTAAATCTGATCTGAAACAATGCACTTCCATGACCTGAGTCTTCATATTTATTATCGTGACATGGTCCATATCCTATGTAGCATACGTTCCTAGCTGCTTGATGGGCCCATGTAAATCAGACCAAACAATGTAAATTACATGTTTCCTGTCTACTCGACGTGAGCCGGCTCACCTCATCTTGGACTTGTTCAATAATCCTAAGTAAATTAGACCAAACAATGTAAATTACATCTTTCCTTTCATTGCTCGCGATCTATTTTGGTCACTATATAAAATTATTTTTCTATCCTTAATACCTAAGTACTTCCATCAATATTGAAGTACCTTTTGGTTGGTACCTTCTATCATGGACCATTGGATCGAGGCCAACCGACGGTCCACATTCTTTGCAAACACCGTGAAAACATCTCGTAAAGCTATGAGCTGTTTGTAACTGATCTTTCATGGCCTCGGATAGCCAAAGGATTAAGCAGATCTAGACAGACCTCAGGAGCTTTCCAGTGAGTATAAATGCAACCTTCACTTCACCGGCTTACACTTCTCTTTCATTTATATACTCGGCCCTACTTTATCTAAAGGGTTAAGCACTAATAAGTTAAATAAAAAGCAACTTGGTTAGAAATATATTCTCCTGGCCAATAGTGAAGCATTTCGAAACAGAGAAATGGGGCAGTAGTGCATCTAAGTTTCTCGTCAATGGTTCATGATATATATGGTATTGATGTTGATCTATAAATGGCCTCATGGTTTATGCCAAACAAGACTCATTTCCATTATATACTTGTTAGAATTTGTGTTTTGGAATACAACCCTGGATGAGAGTATGCAACTTCCCCAAGCTCCTCCGGTTTTCTAGAAAATGTTTTGGTGTGCAGCTCATCTCCACCTCCCCATGATCCCACTTATCGAGTACTTGCGATCCCACATGGAGGTCAGAGGGCGGCCTATGCGACATGAAACGTGGTTACAAGCAGTGTTGTAGGATAGGAGACATAAATCCTGACAAAGAAAGGCCTACCACATCTCAACGACCATCACTCCTCAGCTCTCATTTCTCTCCGGCATGTGAAAACTGAGAAGAGAGAAGTTCATAGGGCATGTTCAAAAGGACATAGGAACTTCTCTGTGGTACAGTAGTGGATGAAACTTCAAGGGAGATTTGACTTGCCTCTGCGAGAAGACAAACAAGATAGAATGCAGACAGCCTACATTACGGTATTTATATATGCCCCATCCCTAGTCATCTCTTGAACACATGCTACATGCATATGTCAACCTAACACATTAGTCTATCCTTGTAGTCGATCTCTACTCACTCTCATGGTGCTAGGTGATTCTTCAAGATGGCAAGTGACAATGGTAGAGCTGTACCATTCAGTCAAGCACTTGCATACGGAGTCCAAGGCCATGCTCTGGCTGCACCACCTGCCAACTTCTTGTATTGCTTCTCCGCTCTCTAGTCTATTATTTGATATTCCTATCTTACAACCACTCATACAAGCAAAGACACAGCTAAAGGTCTTTTGCATCTGGTAGTTTTCATTTTTCAAGTTGTTCGGTTGCCTTAGAATATTGCTTCCTCTCTCTCTTCTTTTGAACTATCTTTATAACAAACTCGCCTATATATATCCAGAACTTCCTCTCGTTGGATTACACATCTTCCCACAAACCAAATAGTTTCTTAATGCCTAAGGCCTCGATCCTACAAGTGATCTGCTTACCTTCCTGTGGCTCCTTTTAGCCCTCATCCTTATCTGCACACCTCTGAGCTTCACTTTCAGTAATTGCTTTTACATTTTTGAAAAGCTTTGTTTTTCTTCTGCTTTGCCTTATATTGCATATGGCTACCATTGGTGCTGAACACCGTGCACTAATGCTTGGTCCAGTGAGTTGCAACCTGTAGGTACTGCTTGCTTTGGTGAGTTGGAGAAGGCCCTTATCCATGGCAGCCGTACTGCTGTTGATCCTAGTATGATCGGAAGTGATGTGCACGCAAAGGGTACGAATACCTCCGAGATGAGCTTCTTTCTTTGCCTCGCTCTACACCACACTGTGATCCCACGGAGGCACAGGCCCCCCACACCTCTCTTCTGTCTTCTATTTTTGTCCAATTTTGCAAACCCTTAGAGGGGACAGGGAGAGAGAGGGCGCTATTGAAAAGACATTTAATTCCATTTGTATGCATGCAGCAGCAGCAGGATACCTTGCAGCTAGGCCCCCCACACTCGAGATCTTCCCTTCATGGCCAATGAGTCATCTACAGAAGCCATACAGTGTAAGCACTGGTTCTGTTTGATCATTTTCAGTGTTCTACAGTTTCTTGCTGACCGCAACAGAGAAAGTTGTTCTTGGTTAATTAATTTTTCACTGCCTTCTTCTGTCTGCACCTCTTGAATAATTGCTACACAGGGAAACTCACCGTCAGCAGGGAGCACCTCTGGATCAAGCTCAGGTCAGAATACAATGCTACAGGCTGAATTGGCGTCCCCATTGGGCATGAGGGCCGACTCTGGCCATCAACAGGAGGCTTTGATGGTGACCGTTGATGATTACAACTATGGGCAAGGATTTGGGGCGACAGCAGGCACTGCACCAATCTTTCAGCAGCATACAGCAGGCCAAGACAAGGTAATAGCAACACAGTGATACCATCTTTTGTCGTGTTCATGAATCATGATTACTGCAGATTTTAGGTACAATAAGCCTTTTAACAGAGACCAGAGCATATGTTACTGTCTGTAGTCACCCTAAAACAAACTATTTTTTTGGATGACTAAATTTGGATTTGAGGGTTTTCAGCAGTAGGTATGCCTTTGAATAGAGCAATCATGGTTGTTTCTTGGAAATTTTATGTTTCTAGACCGATTGGGCGTTGACACTCAATAGTAGCATGTAGGTAACGCTGTCCCATGCATTTTGCATAAAAAATTGTTCCTAAGCAAGCAGCGACACGCCGACACCCATGGACAGAAACATGGTGATCATGTTGAACTGTACTCTAGGAAACTAGCAAAAAATGGGGATACTGTGGACTGATGAAGGAACAGGTAGACAGATGCTATCTAAAAGCAGTGTAGCAACACACTCTAACAGGAGATTTAGCTCCAATGTGCATGATGTCGACTAGGTATCTTACTGTATAACTACCATTGCACAGTGTTTCAAGCCACCTTTTTGTTTTGTTGGTGCAGAGGAAGCATGGATCCACAAGAAAAGACGGCAAGCTGTTAGATGACAAGGTGTGACTGCATTTTGTAACTATTTATTACTTCCTCGATCCCAAATTACTTGTCATTCTAGCATT
The DNA here is from genome assembly GCA_031894775.1 of Chloris gayana. Lineage (NCBI taxonomy): Eukaryota > Viridiplantae > Streptophyta > Magnoliopsida > Poales > Poaceae > Chloris > Chloris gayana. The sequence goes on from JAUNZO010001619.1 coordinate 142,683, forward strand.
TTACTAGGTTCATTGAACATTCTCTGACCTGGACAATCACATTCTCGATCCGACAATCGTATCCAGATTCACTGAACATTCTCCGAAACTAGACACAAAAAGAAACACTCATAGGATAACAAGTAAATTGGGACGGAGGAAGTAATTGCATAATTGCATTGCATGGCGTGCAGTTTTGCTATGGTTTCTCACACAAATTGTCCTAATTATTAGATGGAACGGCGATTGGCTCAGAACAGGGAAGCAGCAAGAAAAAGCAGACTGAGAAAAAAGGTGCAAGTCAAAAATATATATAAAAAGGTCCCAATCAACTAAAACTATTCCTGACGGAAAACAAATTATATGGCTTCTGTAGGCATATGTGCAGCAGTTAGAGACATGCCGGATCAGGCTACAACAAATCGAGCAAGAGCTACACAGACCACGCTCACAGGTTAAAATTATCTTGAATCATCAGAAGTCGGAATATCTTGTCGTGATATAATGTATTCATGTTGCCATTGTGAGATAATACTGAAACTGTTTCAGGGTTTGTTCCCGGGAGGATGCAGTGGACCCGGAGATATGAGTTCTGGTAAATTCAGCTGCTCAAACAAAGTATGAAAACTTATAACCATCTAATATTCAAGGACTAGTGCACATGTTATCACAGGTGCTATCATGTTCGATATGGAGTACGCCCGGTGGTTAGATGACGAGAGCAAACACCTGACAGAGCTCCGGGGCGCACTACAAGCCCAACTCATCGATGCAAACCTTGGTGCCATTGTTGAAGACTGCATGCGTCACTACGATGAGTTGTTCCACTTGAGGGCTGTGCTTGCAAGGTCTGACGTGTTCCACCTGATGACTGGCATGTGGGCAACATCGGCCGAGCGATGCTTCCTCTGGATGGGCGGGTTCCGGCCTTCTGAAATACTCAAGGTCTTAAAAAACCTACCATTCTTCTCAAACTACCCTACACAATTGTTTGGGCAACGTTAACTACTGATTCTTTTTTTTTTTGTCTATTGTTGATGATCAGATGCTGATACCTCAGCTTGATCCACTGACGGACCAGCAGCTACTAGGTATGTGCAACTTGCGACAGTCGTCGGAGCAGGCCGAGGAGGCACTTGTGCAAGGGCTTCAGCAGCTTCACCAGTCGCTTGCAGAGGCAGTGGGGGCTGGTCCTCTCAATGATTGTGCAAGTGTTGCCAACTACACTGGTCTGATGGCCCTAGCACTTGACAGGCTCGACAGCCTCGAGAGCTTTTATCGTCAGGTCAGTATTGGCTCTGTTTTGTGCCGTGCAACTTCAGTTTTGTATATTTAATGATCCAACGGTTAGCATGGGTACTTTGTGTGACATACCTTCTCAAATACATACAGATATTCGCACTTTCCAGCACGCATTGTTAGCCTGTTGTATGCTACGCCAAGCTTATGTTTGTGGCACCAGATATTTGATATTTCTCAAGGAACTGGTAGGGTCCAGGAGAAATTAGGTTCCTTTTTTCTCATAAAGGAATGCTCACGCATAGATATTACTAGCACCTATCGCCTTCTGTGTAAAGCCAAAGCAGTAGCAACAGCAGGTATACTTGCTTCTTCCTATAAAGTATTCTTGGTGCCGTAGGTTCCTTGTGGCCATCTCTTCCTTATTTTCATGTCTGATAGTAGTACAACAGATGCAGAAGAACATTGAAATTTTGAAAGATAACTTTTCAAAACTTTCTTTCAAAATTTGCAAGCATTACACCATATAATCCTCCTAAGCTTCATCACCTGGAGATGGCTGGAGAAGCCTCGGATTGAAGTTAGGAACAATGCCGCTCCACGAAATTAGTAGAAAACGTAGTATGCTCTGGCAGTCCCACTTCCTATGTTTATTTTTTAAAAAAAATAAAAATACACAAATGAATAAATGTTACTCGATTAGGGTGTGTAATATTCTCAATCATAACATCTCATTGTTCAAAATGGATGCAACTCATTGTTCAAAATGGATGCAAATGTAGGCTGATAATCTGAGACAGCAAGCCTTGCATCACATGAGGCGGATCCTGACCACCCGGCAGACAGCGCGGTGTTTCCTGTCAATTGGAGAGTATCATCGGCGCCTGCGCGCTCTCAGCTCCGCCTGGACCTCCCGCCCTCGCGAGTAAGACTGAAGTCACCAGAAAATCATTGGCTAATTGTTTCGTTACCTGTCATTTTGATATTGGCATCGGATCTTGCCGCAGGAACTTCATGGGGACAGAAAATATGAGCCCTACAGGGACCGAGCAAGCCATCCATCAGCAGCAGCACCAAAGCCAGTTTTCTGGGTTCTGAAGGTTCTCCGTGAGGAGTACAAATTCTGTCATTATTGGAGGTGACAGATTGTAATGTTCCATCATTAACATATTTATTCGTTGCGAATGGAACATCACTAGGGCAAAGAGAACATCCAGAGAAAGGTCGTAGGAAAATTAAAGGGAAAGAATTGGGATGGCTCGCTTCGATCGTGTTTTCCACTGGCTCTTGAACCGGATGAAAGGGCGGTATAGCATCTCTGAGAAGTTGGGTGCGAAACGAAAGGGGATTAGCAAAAGTGAGTGCAGGTGGGACGACGACGTGCTGCTGATCTTGTGCTGAGTTTCGTACGGTTAGGTGATTCCATTTGTGGATCAGGCAGGGGGCTAAACAATCCGGCGAGCGATCTGCATAAGATCAGCTCGGAGGTATTCAAATAAGCGATTATGCCTTGAAAGTGCCTTTTCATGTGCACGATCATAATGTATTTAATCCTTTCAGCGTGTGTAATCTGTCGAAGGGAGCGGCCGGGTTTGGCAATGCTCTGTACTCCCTCTATCCAAAAATGTAAGGATTTGTTGACTTTTAAAGATCAAGTCCGACCACTCGTCTTATTCAAAAAATCTTCAAAAAAGTTATTTATTTTATTATGATTTAATTTATTTCTAGATATATTTTAAATGTGACTTTTTTATTTTTGTATTTGCGTAAATATTTTGAATAAGACGAACGGTCAAACATGAGATCCGAAAGTCAATAAATCCTTACATTTTTGGACGGAGAGAGTACGACACTACGACTGTACCTGTGATAGAGTACTAGTATACTCTTTGCACCATATGAAGGTGGCAAGTCAATAAGGGATGAAAATAGGCCAGAAGCAATAGTTTAAAACCTCGGTCACTTCGTATTGATCACCTTGGGTTCCGTAAATCAATAAAGTATTATTGAGACGTAAATTTTAGTTCATTCTATATGGTAATTAGCTGAAAAAGTAGCTTATCAAAGAATCAATTGAGAAGCTCTACCAAATATACTACGTTCTGTGAGCACGGCGTGGTCACGTAGAAGCATTCATGGGCCACACACCAAGATTTTGGGCTGGGTTAACTTCTCCTAAGACGGCCTCGGCCACTTGCATTCAGTTGCCGGTCCAGTTTAGGCCTTGTTTGTTTTTCTGAAAATGGATCTCACATAGATCTGTTCCTAGACACGGATTGAGTGGTTCCAACTCTTTCATTTTATCCGAGCCTCTTGCGTTCCATAGGTTAGAGTCATGGATTGGTGCTAGGTCTTTAAGGTATGGAATGGACTAGAATCGGGTTGATTCCCATACCAATCCATACGTAATCGAACGACCATTTCAAATTAGACTGGAATAATTCCATATTTTTTTGTTTACGTATGATTTGAGTCTACGATCCATGTTATTCCATAGTAAAACAAATAAGGCGTGAAGGAGCCCAACGAAAACGGCACCGTTCCACGCGCGGGTCTCGTTTCCTCGTGGGCCACGCGGGGAAGTAACCAAACGAGCCCGAGAGGGACTCGAAAACTGGGCCTCGCTGGCCACCGGCCCATTCGTCGCGTCATCAGCGCCTCGTGTTCCCGCGCCACTTGCTACCACTTCTGGACTTCCACACCATGCTCCAGGGCATCGAGGCACGCGAGGCGCGGTGGCCAAAAGGCTAAGGCCTTTTTACATCCTTCGATGCGATGCAAGCAGGGCTGGCAGCTGTGGCTCCGGTCCGCCGCCTCATCGTGTTTGATCCGCTCTTCGAGGTAACCAGCCAACCAAAGCCCAGCCCTGCACGGCCGTCGGCGACCGCGCCACGGCGATGGAGACGCGGCGTGGACTCCAGCTGTTGACACGCCCTCGCCGGCATCCTCACACCGTCCTCTCCTCCTCCGCTGATTCGCCGTCTCATTTTTTCCGCCGGCCGGTCGTCGTCGTCGACCCAGCAGCAGCAAACTGTTCCACTCCTGCACACACGGTACTGCGACCTCCACTTTCGGAAATAAAAGGGACCAGTCCCACCAATGACCCAATGTCTCCTGTGGAATGCAACGCTGGTAGCTCACCAAGTTAGATCGCTGGACTGGCCCACAACTTCTAGATCGATTCATTCATCCAGTGGCTTCGCCTTTTTACATGTATAAACGCTGAAACTAACCCCACCAGGCCACCAGCTGCCAGTAGCATTAGTAGTATTAACGACGTGCGCGCATGTCAAACCAGCTGACCGTTTTGTGGCGTGAGCGCGGCGTGACGGAAATGTGCTTTTTGACGAGGTCTCTAATTAAACATGGCAGCGCACGCCCAATGGATCGTTCTAACTAAAGCGGTTAAAGATGCACCTGAATGCGTCACTGACGACCGGTGACTTGGACATTGGAGCACCATCTCATGATGAAAAATGTAGAAAATCTAGCTAGTTCGAATAACGTGGATTTCCTCCCATTCGGCCCGGTCGATTAATTTGATCGTCGGCGACTCCGGAAAATTTTTTAGTGGGTCTGGTACGGTGTGCGGCGTAAGACCGGACTCACGATCACGATCACGATCCCATCCAGGGATTAGTATGGTCAAGGGCTCATGTTCCGCGATAATCATATCCTACAATCTAAACAAATACGCGCATGAAACATGCACATATACACCAAACTACGGATAGAATAATGCAACTCCAGTATGGCTTGTATCTTATTATAATATATTATATTGTGGGAGAGATTAATTTTCAATGAATGAATAAATATTTTTCAGTCAAATTTATTCGAGTGAATTGCACAAAACACTAGGTTTTGGAGTCATATTATTGGTTTTAGTGATTATTTACCTTGCACTAGTTTAACTCAAATATTCCCATATTACACTAACTTTTAATGTTGAGTAGAATGCAAAGGCCTTAGACGCAAATAACGATAGATAATCAGAAATCTTGGTATGTTAATTACTCTATTTTGGATATACTACATTAGAACGATTATGATTTAATCAATTTCAAAGTGTAATAGATCGAATGTACAAAAATTTGCATCGATAAAATAATTAAGTGAGATTATTTGGCAAACTACCTTTATGAGCACAAGGGCATATGCCCATAAGGTAACGTTGATAGTCTGAGAACCATCTGATTGTGATATTATCTAACACATGGTGCATGCATTTTAATATTTCAAACTTTAAACTATGATTTGATGCATTAATGAGGCACATCTATAATTGATTTGAAATGTTTAATAGTGTAATTACAGATTTAACATTTGTATTTAATCATAACTATTAGTTTTAAACTAGGTGGGCAGATGCCCTTGTGCTGATAAAAGTTGTACTCCCATTATTTATTAGAGATGTTACGATAAGTATATTTATGTGGTGTAGTAGTTGTTTATAGATTTACTTATGTTGTTGACCATTAACTGAAACTAGTAAATCCTAGAATTTTGCAACTTTCTCAATCCTATTTTTGAAAAAAATATATAAATATACATATGTAACATTTCTTTTGTGAAGCTCGAACATTTAGTTCCCGAATGACTAAAATCTTCTATATTTGTTTATCATGTTCTGTAGAACAATATTTTCTTGAAACAATATGCGTGCAACTCTCTCCTATTTGTATACACTTAATTCATTGTAATACAAAGGGTGTGCTACTTCTACCATCTATTTTTTTTGACGAATTGTAGAAACATCAACAATCACATACACACATGAGTGCTCACCCTGCAAATGCATGCCCACACAAGCGTCTTCTAAAGATTTGGCTTGATCTTCTTAAGATCCACGACAACACGATGGGATGTCGCCTCCGACTGAAGGACATAAATATAACATGGCGTTAAATTTACAACTTGAACTCGGATGGGTTGGTTCCACCACCAAGAAGCTGCATCTAATAACTTAAGCTATATCTAAGCTCAACCCCTCCTCCCCCGCCATGTGTAGATCTTATTGTTCGTAGCTCTCGTGGATGTAAATATGAAAATAGGAACGGCGTAGCGAGATATGTAATCATGAGGGGTTGAACTCAAGAACTCTGACTCAATACCTTGTTGAGTTACTATGCACCAACCAGCTATATCCAGAAGTCCAATAAGCTTATGGGGAAACATGTGCAATTCATTTATAGTTCAACACGCTACCTCACATGCAGCTCTACATGTGCGCAAACGTTGAAATAAGAGAGACGCAGTGGAAGATGCATGTGGTCACCGAGATTTGAATTTAAGATCTCTATCTCTGATGCACCAACCAGTTTCACCCAATAACTCAAACTAAACTTATTAAGCTGATGGATATGTGCAATTCACTTATATGGCAACACTACCATCAACTATTGAATTTGTAGTACAAAGTTAGGCTGTCCCAATGGAGTAGTAATTCTTACCGAACTGCTGACTGTTGGCGTGTCACACGTTTTCTTGGAGCTACATGACTAGGTACGTAGTACTCGAATTGACTCTCGTGACATTGCGATCCTAGTACTCGCCCCCTTTGTGGCAAGGCAAGGCGAGCCAACCAGAGGTGAAAGTAGCGCGCAACTGGTGAGTTCCCACCCCAGGAATCGCCGGCAGATTATGCAACTCCCCATTCACATGAGCGCTAGCGACGGCGCACTGCCGGGACTTTGCTTACCTCGTGCGTCGACGACGACTTACGCGCGAGTGGGCCTTTCCCAGCACCAAAGGGCCGCCGCACGCTCGAAAAGGGCATCTATAAGGAGAGCAACACCAACGACGCCGCGGCGCTCTCCATCTCTTTCGCTCTCCGCCCCCCGGCCGTCTTCTTCTTCATCTTCCCCGCTGGCCGTGACCTGCACGCGCCTTGACATCGACGACCCGCGCGCATCTCTTCTTCCGCACACCACCCAACCCCACCCGGCCGGATATAAAGCGCGTACCGGTCGGCGTCTCTGGTAGTGTGGTCGAGAGGGGCGGGGAGAGCAAAGTGACCTATGGTTTGCGCGACGATGGAGAGGGCGGCGGGCTTCGGCGTGCAGTTCTTCGAGTGGCTCAAGCCGAGCAGGTCGTCCAGCCGCCGTCGCCCTCGTCCTTCTCCTCGTCGGCGACGACGTCCTCGTCGTCGCTGTCGACGATTGACCGATCAGCCGGCGGCGATGGCGGCCTTGATACTTCGCTGTGCTTGCCGCTTCTCGGCCGGCTCGAGGAGCGGGCAACGAGCCCTGATCACGGCCGTAGCGATAGTAGCCGTGTCAAAGAAGAACCGGCGGTGAGCAACATCATCGCTCCCGGCGCAGAGGCCGATGTGGAGCTGAACATCGGCTTGCCGGCGATCGGCGACTACAGCTCTGAGGACGCGCCCATGGACGAGGAAGACGAGGAAGACGAGTCAGAGGAAGAGACGGAGGAGGACTACAAGTGCAAGGTGACGATGGTGGAGGAAGCCGGGGACGAGCAGGTGCGCATCGAAATGGTGGAGGGGTCCGGCTGCCTGCGCGTGGGCGGCGAGGAGAACATGATCAGGGGCGTCGTCAGCAGCCGCGGCCGGCGGTTCTGGATCCCGACGCCGGCGCAGATCCTCATCGGCCCGGTGCAGTTCATCTGCCACGTCTGCAGCAAGACGTTCAACAGATACAACAACATGCAGGTGATTAATTGTTGATCCTCATACACACTTCCATCTCGTTTTTTCAAGCACCACCGCCGCCTTATTACACACGGCGTGTGAACTCTCTCTTTTCATGTTTGGATTGGATTACTATATGATGCATCATCTTCCCCGGTTTGGTTTCTGTTTTTAAAACTCGTCCTTCTTCCCTTTTTTGTTAATTCTTGTGGATGCTTTCAAGTAGTACGCGTGCTACTTGACTTCATTTATTTAACCCTTCAATGGATTCATACTAAACTAGTTAGCTTACACTACTGACGACAAAAAAAAACATGATTGCAAGGCCTACTCTTAATACTAAAAATAAAAGCATAAGGATCACTGCATCTAGGAAAAATAATCACAACACGCAACTTATATCAATTGGGAAAGGTAGCTAGGGCGCGCATATCTTCCTGCTGGCTCTGGAATATGCGAGGTGGACTAGTGCTTATACGTACGTACTCTCTGGCAAATTCTAGGCGAATTACGTAGATACTAATTAAAGGGCGTGTCTGATCGATGCCTTATGAACTGAATATTTACTTTGCATTAGTCCAGAAGGCATCCTGCATGCATTGTATGCATCCACGAATTATTATATCGTAGCAAGTGTCTCGTGTGTACCCGCAAGGAATCAATCTCAGACCCAGGGAAAGATGAGGAAAACCAGATTAAACCACACGCACCAACACACTGTGCCGACATATCCTCTCTTCCAATTTGATTCCTCTCCGTTTCCCCAACATGAGGACAGAGACAAACGCGTTCATCATCAAGAATATATTCCTCGATCGTGTTGGCTTCACACTGATTTGTGATTTCTTCTCTCAACGTCGACGCATGTTGTCCCCATGCAGATGCACATGTGGGGCCACGGCCGGCAGTACCGGAAGGGCCCGGAGTCGCTGAAGCAGGGCACGCAGGCGGCCACGCTGGCGCTGCTCAAGCTGCCGTGCTACTGCTGCGCGCCCGGGTGCCGCAACAACGTGGCCCACCCGCGCGCGCGGCCGCTCAAGGACTTCCGCACGCTGCAGACGCACTACAAGCGCAAGCACGGCGCCAAGAGCTTCGGCTGCCGCCGCTGCGGCAAGCCCTTCGCCGTCAAGGGCGACTGGCGCACGCACGAGAAGAACTGCGGCAAGCGCTGGTTCTGCGCCTGCGGGTCCGACTTCAAGCACAAGAGGTCGCTCAACGACCACGTCAGGTCCTTCGGCGGCGGACACCTTCCCGTCGTCGCGCCCGACCAGCATGCGGCGCCGGCCGGTGGTGTGCCGCCGCTGCCCAAGCAGCGCATCATACGGTTCGATCAGGCGGCGCCAGCATGGAATAGAACCCTGGCATGAGGAGGGCCAGCAGGCCGTGCCGACCGCGCATGCACAGCCTGAGAGCAGCGCATCATATACGCGCTTCGATCAGGCGGAGCCGTGGATCGCGGAATGGAACCCTGGCACGATGAGTGACACAGGTTAGCACAGCTACATTAACCGGAACAGGAGCTTATTTGGACGCGGGTACATAGACAACAATAAGATCTTCACGTACGTGCTGCCTCGATCCAAGGCCGTGAAGTAGATGAATTTTCTTCCGAAGAAGACTACCGGTACGGTACGGGATGAGCGTAGCTCATCAATTTTACAAGGGAGAAAATTTCTCGGCTTCATAGCCCAGTACTGTGGCAGCCCTATAGATGTATCAATACACCATGCATTCACGCATGACTTATTGTACGAAACATGACACTTTTTAATTAGATTTTCAAAATATAATTGGTTGATCATTGCAGCATGGTGCGACAACTCCATTGGTAAAAGTATTGCGCACTTATTTTCACTTGACATGTCATAAATAATACTCGTATGTAGCTTTACTTGTTGAATAAATGTTTTTCTTCAGTGCAAATATTTCAAGTGCATATACTCCCTCCATTCCATAATGTAAGCATTTGAGACATTCAAATGTTTGTCCACAATGTAAGCATTCTAGGGATAAGACAAAATCTGATGGGTTGATGGGTGGGTGAGAAATTAATGAGGTAGTGTAAAATGAGGGGTATATATGACTTTTCTCGTCTTGACTATTTTTATCTCGGGATTCTATGAATGCTTACATTATGGAATGGAGGTAGTAGCTTAAAGAGAGTGGCTTTTGTGAGCATAGGGACATGTGCTCACCCTAGATTATCATTTGTTTTGTAGAAATTAAAGAGGACAATACTTTTTGATGAAACAAATTAGAGTCGAAGACACTCACAAACACGTACGAGTATTCATACTTATGAACACACGCACGCAACACTACCCCTAAAGGGTCCTCTAAAGATAAGCAGGCTGATCTTAAGATTCACAAAGTCACCACGAGTGACTTGCTATCAAAAAAGATGTTGAGTCCAATTAAAAGAATAATTAGTCGAAGTGCAACACCTATGTGGAATCTGGGACCAGAGCTATGCTCAATATGTAATTAAAGAGGACAACATATTATCAATTTGTTACACACATATTTGATGCATATTCCCCCACAAATTTCAAATATGATTGTTTTATACTTGTGTACAACGGTTAGTAGGGCTCTATATTAAATGATCTTGCTTCCCTTCATTTATATCACATTATTTAGAAGACATGACTGGTTCATCCATGAAAATGATAGATTTATGAAGAAAGGTGGTGGAAAGAAGAAAAGAGAAGGGAAAATGCCATTTAGAATGACATATAGATCTAGACAATAGTTTAAGAAATAAAAGAAACTATATATATTTGCCGCCAGAGAGGGTAATGTGCCATGGATTCTTATTAACACCCACTTCTTAGTGTCGTCGTTGGCTCCTCCCTCACTATACCACAAACCATGTGAAGCCTAACTCTTCTTCAGTATATACCATAGCTGAACATGAAGAAAAAACAATAAACTCTCTTTTCGAATGCAGGCAAGTATCAATTCGTTTCTTTGCAGGATTCAGGAAAGCATCCCATGTCGGAAAGATGGACATAGGGTAAATTTCTTGACAATATGTAGAATGAAGCAAACATTAATAATGTATTAATTCCAATTCAAATGTAAATGTTACTAATAATTAGTGCAAAAAAGGGTGCACGTTGTGTTGAATGAAGAAACAATGAGGATAATGTTGGTGGTACTATGGATGCGTTAAGGGTTGACGCTACAGATATATGTATGCATTTTGGCAGTACATAATGTCTTTTTATATATGTATGGATATGTAAACGAATGTCCTGCGGCATCATACCTACTGGCTGCAATTTAATTTGTTTTGTTGGGATGGCATCATTTTCTGAAGGAGGAGTACAATTTATGGTTTAATGATAAACGAGAACATTCAACTGATTAATCAGTATCTTTAGCAATGTTAGAATACAAAACGTATCTTAGAATAATAAATACGTAGAAAATCTGAATAGATGCTGCATATCTGGGGCGGTTGTGTATGTAATTAGTTTTGTAACTTATTATAATAGTTTAGGACCCTGGTGATCTGAATAGCTAGCTACTAGTAGCTACCTAAACCAGGCAGTTGTAGGTCAAGGATCAAAGTTGGAATGGAATGCATCGTCCTGAGTATTTTCTTTGCTTCCTGTGGGCGCGCACGCTTGTATATGGCCATGCATTCACGAGTAAACAAATTCAACATCGGCAAACTAAAAAAGCGATTGCGTTGCAAAGCGCAAATATTGTCAAGAAAACGACGACAGCAGTGCACGCTCACGGATAAGAAAGTGTATGTTATCAGTAGTAGTAATAAAAGGATGAAACGCACGAGTTACGCAAGAATAGTTTAAGAGAGCAGTGAATTAATTAGTATTATTATAGTTACCTAAGCAGCGAATGTGGCCTGCTGCTTTTTTCCCCCTCGAAGTCTCGATCGATCGTGTAGGATAGGTCATACACTAGCTTTTTCTTCGACGAAGTCCAACTTTAGGGCTAGGTCATTGGACTCTGAACCAGATCACACCTTGATCTGTTCCAACCTTGACGTGGTGTGTGCGTCTCTAGTGGGGCGGTAAAAAGGCAGAAATGGGGGAGAAATTTCGAGTGCGAGTGACTCGACGAAGATAACATAAGCTAATGCGCTAGCTTAGCCAGGTGAAATGCTACTCGTGATACGTGTGTATACAGCCCATGACATGTAGTAATGTCCAGATCTTTTTTCACTCTCTTTTTTTTTGTCAAGATCTCTCCAGTTAATTCTTCAAATACAGAAAGAAAAATCCTTGCTGCTGCAGGCTCTAATTTGTCCATATGCATGGAGCCTCGAGGCTTCCATACCGTTGCGCGTTGCAGCTTGCTTTGCTGCCGTCTCGATCGAACTAATACGCGCCAGCTGCATTTGTGAGCAAACAAGGTATATGCGCGCTGCCGGCCAAATGAAAAAAAAAGAGGAAGAGGCGATAAAGCTAGGTGTAGCTAGTGGAGGACTTGCCGGGAGAGTTTGAACGCTTTGGACGACGATGGACGATGCGGCGGAAGGGAATGTCAAAAAGGCGCCCGGCGAGTCGTCGTGCGTGAGAGCGAGAGGCCCTGTCGAGGTCACGCGGAACCACTAGCTAGCTGGTGCTGTAAATTCGCCTGCGGTTTCATGTCAAATTAAAGCGCCGGGCGAGGGGGAGGTGATCGAATAATATGCACGCGTACGTAGCCCTCGCCGCGGCGGGCGCCACCTGCGCTTGTCGGCCGGCCCGCCGGCATCGCCCACGTCCCTTCCTCCTCTGAATTTTCACCGGGCCGTTAAACCTGGACAGGTTGCGTCTGCGTGCGTAGTAGTGGGAATGGGATAATTCACAGATCAGCAGCTTGCACGAATCGTGCAGCTGTGATGCAACGCGGAACAGGGAAGGGAAATTAACAATTGATCAGATAACTCCAATCAGCTTTTATGGTTGACATGGAATTAATAAGCAAATTCGCGGCAGAAACAAAGTGAGAGAAGGCAAGTAATCACCAGGAGCAGCAACTACACGCATATTATGAAGTTGAGTTCCTTTTCCTGTGCTCACACTGTTCCATTGGGTGACCCGCACGGGAATCAGCAATAAGCTGACAGGTGCCTGTGGAAACAAACGAACCCTTGCCAAAAAAAAGGAAACGAACGAACGGTCCAACTTTCCCCACGGACCGACCGATCACCTGGCTACTATAGCTGCCAGCTCGGAACAGAGACGGGTCATGGTCATGGACGACCGACCTCAAAGCTCGCTCGCCAGATTCCTCTTTCACCTCGCCGCGAAGAAAGGCACCACCGATCCTACGTCGGACACGGCGGGCGGGCGGGCAGCACATATTCGACGGGGTTGTTTGTCCCGACGCGGCCTCGGATTCAACGGACGCCCGCGCGGCGCGCACGCTGCCTTGTCTCTTCCGCGCCGCGCGCCTGGCCTGTGCGCGCTCGCGTCGTCAGCTCCTGTGCTCCGCTTGTCCGTGCGTTCGGTGGTGCCGCCGGCTGGCTGCCCGGTGTCCCTGTCAACCCGGCCGCGATTCCGGCGGTGCTAATTTCTTTTTCCTTAAACAAACTCTGCCGTCGCTCGTCGCCGAACGTAAGCACAGCAACAAGACGCAAGCTGGTGATCTCATCGATCGGATCGAGACGGCGACTGGCCACACGCAAAACGGGAACGAGCGAGCGTGTGTTGTGGTTCTCTGATCTGATGTCACAGTGAGAGAGAGACAGGGCACGACGCCGCGCTCTGCGACGGGCGAGCAGTCCCCAGTTTCGTTTAATTATTTCCAACTAGCACAATACCAGTAGTAGCGATGCACGCCTGGGTAGTTGTGTCAGATTAGTCTCTCGGATTTGTTATCAATTTGCGCCCTCGCGTCGCATGTGACTGTGATGATCATTAAGGCGCGCTAAATATGTATATCCCGATCGAGTTTATCTGGTGTGAACGGCGAAAGGGATAGACGGTGCCACGGACGTGTTCAGAGGTTGCACGCTGCAGCTACGCCACCTACAACAACCAACGTGGAGCATTTGACGGGAGCGGGACTCCTTGTTTATTGCAGAGAGACGGCAAGCCCGCACGCATCAATAATCAACTGGACGGCGCATCCAGCCTTGATGTACGCGAAACCTTAACAAAATGAGCAGCCAGAGTGCACGTGCCCCGTGGCAACCACCACCGGTTTGGAAGTCACATTTCTGCTCGATCAAATTAATGTCCTATAGTACACGTTATGTAATGACCAGCTGACGTCCCACACGCGTTCGCCGGTTTTCTACGTTCAACACTTTCGCCACGGTCGTATCGTATTGAACCGTGGGCATCGAGATGTCTCGGTTGCCTTTCCTACGATATGCATGCGTTACACACAGGCTTGCTTGCAGCGATGCAGCCTGCTAGGTTCGTCGGTCTTGAACCAATAAATAGAGCTTCATTTTTTTAAAAAATACGCAGAAGAGATATGCATCTTAGGTCGATGACCTTACAAGAACATGTACCGTTTTTCGTCGGCCATCCGTAGTGTTACAAATTGTTCATTACAGTGCTCACTAGTCACTACCGAGTACTACATCGTAGGCCTATTCTCGCGATATTAGTGTATCTAGATTCTTGGTGCCTGTCGATATCAATTAGCTTGTTCTCCTCCTTGATACATGTCCCAATTTGTAGAATTTGAGTAAAATTTACAGGAGTAACATAGGATTTTGGAAAAAATTCCTGCAATCCAAAATAATTACCTCTATATATGCTTATAAAGTACCAGCCACAATACCATTATAAAAGTTGGCATAAAACAGTTATCATAAAAAAGTCTAAAAATATCTCATGTATTTTTTTGAAAAAAAAACACTGTTGCCATTGCAGAAAAAAGGTCTAAAATACCTAACCACCATCAAAGACAATAATATATGACAATACTGAACCCAAAATAGTAGTAATATGCAAAATAATAATGCTAAAATAAAATTAATTAGCAAGATATTTAAAATAATACGATGTTGAGTATTGTTAGGTTGTTAATGTTAAATGGCAAGCTCGATTAATACTCGGTCCAATTTATCATTTTAAGCTACTATTCTTAATACATGGTTTCATTCTGATGTTTCCAAAAGTGTCATGTCACTATAATTAATTTGAAAACACAAGTGAAGCATCATCTATAGTGCATAGTTTCATTTTTATGTTTCCTGGATAGGCTTAGCATTTAATTATTTTATATTGATTGAGCAAATTCCTAGTGCTACTTTCATAGTCTTGAAAAGTTGTACATCCAATTTCATTTACATTTTTGTAGATATAATGGAATTAATTTTAGATGCTACAGCTCCGTAGAGGTATACAAAGCCATATCCCATTTCAGTTAGATGTGATATACAACAATTAAGAAAAACAAGAAACTAATTTCATCTAAGAATTTCTAACATGGCAGATCATTTAGTTAAAATGAAACCCCAATAGCCTTAGAATAAAGGGATGATTGCATAAACCACCTCATAAGTCCATTGAAGTTTGAGATTTCCACCTATAAGTCCTTTTTGTTGTAAACCCCCAGCCAACCATTAAGTTTTGTTGCAAAAATCATTCCAGTTAACACGATGATTAATTGTTCTGATATGTTTTCACTTATATAAATTCAAGAAAAAATTAAGTTATGTAAGTTTAAGAATGTCAAAAATTTTAAATAGGTAAATCCATCTTATTTTAGTGATAAATGTATTCAAATCTCAAATTTTATGGGACACTATAATTAGCATCTTTTATTGCATATTTTCTTAAAGAAATGTGAAGATTATAGTTCCAAAATATTGTAAGTTTGATAAGAGAATCATTGACTGTTTTAAATGTATAAAAATAGATTGAATCAATTAAATATGTGTTAACTAGGTGACTTTTTAACAAAATTTAATTAGTGGATGGACATGGATTTACAACAAAAAGACTTACGGGTGAGAATCTTAAATTCTAAATTTTATGGGATGATTTATCCCATTATCTCTAGAATAAACAGAGTTCGACCTCAAAATTCACTTGTTTGTTCCTATCCGGCCGCCGATTCTACAACGGGTGACAGCGCGCACGCTGCGATCCGTCAGCTGCTCCATATGCCCTTGCTCGTTATCCCTGTCCCTATCAAACAGAAGGCGATTTCGGCAGTGTTCTTCTTAAACAAGACCCAAGACCTGCCGTCCGTCTTCGACGCGTGGAACGTAAGCACACGACCGAGGCGAAAACAACTGATGAGCATGAGCTGATGGCGTCCTCATAGCGCCTAGCGGTCGATTGGTACGGCTGGGAGTTTCTTACTGTATGAACGACAGCCCGGCGTGCGGTTCTCTGACGCAAAGCCACGCGCGCGTCCTGCAAATGCGACGGCAGTCTGATGCATTACTATACTCTAATAACGCTATTAGCGCTGCACGCTTGGTGTTAGTCTAATCATCACCCATCTGCTTTTATGCCTTCTCTTGCGTCACAACCTGATGATTAGGCCGCCTCTGATCCTCGAGCTTATCTGGTCTGAACGCCGAATCTGCATGCCACGGACGTTGGCGCGCCGCAGCTGCAACCAACAGGGAATGGTCTGACGAGACGCTAGTTTATTGCAGAGACACCATGCCACGCATGCGAATCTGAATTGGACTCTGTTCGACAAGATATGATCAAGCCTTGATGTGTGCGAAATCTTAACAAAGCGAGCAGGTGCACGTGAGGTGTACCGCATGAGCTGAAGCCAAGACCTCTATTTTGGCGGTCGCAGATGTACTGCTCCTGGCTCCTGCCCGATAGAGACCTCGCGTGGTAATGTAACGGCCAGCTGACGTACATCGATGTTCCCTCTCCGCGTTTTTCAGTGTTCAACATTTCCGCCTGCAGTTTAGTATTGGTGCCACATTGGTTAAATCATACCATAGTACTACGAAGCATTGAAATGTGGGCATTAAGATCTCTCGGGTAATGTGAAGCTAGGCTGAATTGAAGCTCATCAGCCTTGACCGAAGAATGGAACCAGGGCGTGTCCCAGCTTTTGGACGAATTTCAATTGTAGCTCTCGTGTTGTATCTGCTAGTACCTGTGATCTGTGAATGAGATGGATAGCCTTTGGCTGGCTGTTTTGAGTGGAATCAAGGATTGCACGGCTTTGCATGCGGCAAACATTACTCTGTTGGTGTTGGGTACAAACAGCGATTCCGTCCTACTGCAGGACCTTCCGTTTCCAGAGCGACATCTCTGATTCTGAATGAATTGATCTGCTGAATACAGACATGATTAGCAAAAGGTTCTTTGCATTTTAAGCAGAGCTTGGAATTCAGGGCTAAGCATGTTGAGGTGGACTCTAAAACCGTTGGCCCATGGTAAGACAAAGGCCCATTTAACCAAAACTGGCAAATGCGATGCCTTGCACGGGCCAGGCCAGCTGGCCCACATGTATCCAGCTCGTTTCTGTCAGCAAATTCTGCCAAATAAGCCCAATAATAATGCACGATTTAGCCCCACAGCCTCAAAAAGCACGTGCCAGCTTTCATGAACTTGAATATTGTTCTAAAAAAAATGAACTTGAAGATGAGCTGGGAGAATGGGAAATATGTCCATTGAGAGATTTGCACTCTTGTATTATATTGTTCAGAAATTAATGCACTGCTTCTTATTTCGATTCCTAACAAAGATGTGGTCCCAAGCTGTCCCATTGGTATCACATAATTTCGTCTTCAACTGGCGTGACGATTTGTTAAGAACTCAATTCGTAATAATTCAGACAGCGACGAAACAGGTTGGAATAAAAGGGATGGTCCAGAAACGGGAACAACATATATGCCATTCTCATGTGAAGGCGTGAAACCGTGAGTCTTTTCCGGGCTCCGGTTTTTCCGCTCACTCATTAATATTAATCTAGTTTGTTCAAGAAGAAATCAAGGTTAACCCTCAATAGGCACCTCCGGGTCCGAATTCGTTTACTGCCCATCTGCTGACAAGTGATACCTACAAAGCTTGGACTCAGCAACAGCCAACAACTGCATCTGCATCTGATGCACCGTTTTTCTCCACCTTGAAGTCAGCATTTCCTTTTCTGAAGATGTAGCAATCATCAACTGCACTGAGACCAGCTACATGGCCAAAGAAGAAGCCTTGCAAATTGGAATAAACTTTCACAGGCCGTGAGGCACGAGACGTGTATTGTAGAGCGACACGACAAGCAACTGCGGGCTCAGCCAATGCCAAGATGCTGACCTCATGATGGTACGCTAGATCTTGCAGAAGGCAATGGAGATGGCACATGATGCTGCCGGTAACTACCAGTGGGTTAGTTTAGTGCACGCGGTCCATCTACCAGTCCTGCACTTTTACTTCCATTCGTCTGTACCGGCCGTCTTCTGCTTCCTCGTGAGCATATAAATATTTGACTCTGCATCTACCTTAATCTGAGACTTCCGTGAGGGTGCTGGAGCCATGGAGGTCAAGGGGAAGAAGGTATCGGGCTTGCTGTTAGTGCTCCTCCTCGGACAGCTCGTTGCCTTCTCCATGGCTGCCGCAAGCTTCAGTTCCTCCCTCATAGCAAATTTTGGTACTCAATTTCTTCGTTTTCCTCATTGGGCTGCTCTGTATGCATAAAATTACGAGTGTATCTGATGAAATATTCGATAATTGAAATTCCGACGAATAAACCCGTGCTGCAGGAGTCGATACACCACTCACGCAGTCCTTCTTCGCCTATCTGCTGCTGACCTTAGTTTATTTACCAATCATCCTGCATCGCCGGCAGAAGCTGCAAGTGAGCGTAGCTGCATAACAATCGACAGCGGAAGCTGTTGCGATTCATAGCTCACTGCTCTGAGTTTTCGTCTTGCAGATATCGTGGTATTGGTATCTGGCCCTGGCCTTCATTGATGTACAGGGGAATTATCTTGGTGAGTACAGGCACAAACACAATTACATTGCATTCACACCACAAAATAGCCCTTTTTTCCCAAAAACAAATACACCACAAAACAGATACAAATTAGTCTTGCTACTGTGCTAAACATGTAAACATTGCGTTGCAGTTGTGAAGGCATACCAGTATTCATACATCACCAGTGTAACTCTGTTGGATTGTTGGACTGTTGTGTGGGCCATCATACTCACTTGGTATGCACTGGGCACAAAATATTCATTCTGGCAGTTTGCAGGGGCAGGGACATGTGTGGCGGGGCTCGCCCTTGTGCTCCTTTCAGATGCGAAATCTCCAGATGAGCAAGGTAAGTAGGTGGCCCCTGAAAGCATAATGACAGTCGAATTAAGAAGTTCATTAAAAAGTCTTATGAACAAATATCGATTGTCAGGGTTAGAAAATTATAATTTTAGCTAAGCAGGAAAGTTCATGGAACTAATAGGACAGTCACTACTGTCCCCTATGAAACACATCCATGACACAGGAAAATCCAAAATAATGACTCGGTGGTAATAAAATGGCAATATAAATAGTCAGGAATGACTTTATAAACATCATGGATTGAAATCTACGCTCCAATATGCACAGAAAATTTAGATGTATCTTAACGTTTCACGAAATATTTGAGTTGCTGCAGATACAAGTAAAATACCACTTTTGGGGGATGCCCTTGTTATTGCCGGGACAGTTTGTTTTGCGTTTAGTAATGTCGGAGAGGTTAGTCAAGCATTCTGTATCTCTGCAGCTATCATTAATATTTTCTCACATTTGCATTAACCATTCCATTTTCCTCACATATTGTAGGAATACTGTGTCAAAAAGAAAGATCGAGTTGAAGTTGTCGCGATGCTTGGACTCTTTGGCTTGTTAGTTAGTACAGTTCAGATGTATCCTCTCCACAACCATTGATGGTTTCAGACAATTGCATTCCATAGATTTTCTTTCTGTTTAACATAGTTAAGTTCTTACCACAATTTCCGAATTTTTCACTAAGTGGAAAACATATATTCATGTTACCCTTTGACCTGATATGCCTTAGATTTATATTTGAAAGGAAGAGCCTACAAGCAGTTACTTGGTCACCAACAATGGTACGAAAAGCACTATGTACAGTTAACAACTTTATCTGTCACACCCTATTGAATTGATTAGTGGGCCTGGATTCCGATCTTGTCTTTTAATTCATTTTCAGATAAGTTTGTTCGCCGGATTTGCAGTGTCCATTTTCATGTTCTACACGATCACCCCTTTTGTTCTTAAGGTAAAGTACCTCTCCACTCTCAAGCATGTAAGGAATGAAATAAACTCTACAAGTAGGAAGCAAAGAAACTTAGGTCCTCTCAAGCTGTTTTGATGATACTGGCTACTACGTACTAGTATAGAAAGGCCCTCCTATGGACAGTTCACAGTACAAACAATAATTTGGCCATTTTTGAATGATCTTTTTGCAGATGAGTGGAGCAACATTGCTGAACCTTTCACTATTAACATCTGACATGTGGGCAGTTGCTATTAGAGTTTTATTCTACCATCAACAGGTGAAAATTCTGAGTCAATAAACTAGTACCATTTTATAATATACTATTCAATATGTTATTGTTGTGTATTCCATATGTTCACATACTTTAGGTGCAATTGACAGATAAACTGGCTGTACTATCTAGCATTCACAATGGTGGCCATTGGATTGATCATCTATTCGTTGAAGTAAGATTGTTCTAACTTCCTAAGATTATTTTGAAGATGTGTCAATCATGGTTGCAGGATCCTAACAAAATTAAGTGCTTACTATCTGTGAAGCGAAAGTTCTTCAGGCGATGAAACAGCTGAAAGCACAGAACCAGCAGCACAATATCACCAACTTCGAGATGAGGATGTTTCAAGAGGAAGTGGTTCTGCTTCAGGGAGACAGGAAAGGATACAAAAGGAAGAAGTTCACATTTGTTAGCGGATCAATGTACAAAGACACCTTGATAACAGATAATTTCAGCCAAATCAAATAATGCAACAGAAATTTGCAAACTATAATGTCGTTTGATCATGTTAGGCAAATCATAATTATCAAGGGAAAAACATTTGGGTGCAGAAGGGAATAATAGCAGTTGTGCTTGCTAGCGTTTTTTTTAGGGAAATACAGTAGGGGAAGCCCCTACTGTGCTATTTTATATTATATAAAAATAAAGAGCTGTCAAAGTGGGTAATTACAGGTGTGTTAGCTAGTTAGCTGTACAAGCCGTGGTTACTAGAAACCTCTGTAAAACAGGAAGCTACACAAGTCTTGCATTGGATTGCAATGGAAATTAGTATCTATGGTAGAGAGTCTATCCACTGTGCCAATTCTGGATTATCCTCATTCTTGTGACGGTAAAGCTGCAATCTCATGGATGCAACGAAAGCTATCTTCCATGTTTGGAATGTTGGGACTGCCTGCCTGAAGATCTTGGAGTTTCTTTGTTTCCATAGTTCCCATGCAGCCGTCGAGAAGACTTCCATGAAGTATCTGTTTGGCCAATGGTCTTTTGCCTGCATTATTGTGTCAAAGAAATACAAGGAGTGATCCCAGTGGATATTGAGGTACTGCCAGCACTGGACACTGAATGGACATTGGAAGAACAGATGATAGGTGAATTCTTCTATGCCAGCTGAACAGAGGACACAGTTGTAATCATTGTTGTCAATCTTGTAATTTTTCCTTTTAAGTAAATTTCTGGAGTTAAGCCTATCTCTGAAAAGGAGCCATATGAAGATTTTGATCTTCTTCTGAGTTTTCATCTTCCAAATCCAGGCAAAGGGCTGGGGAGGTGATATGCACTGGAAGGATAGGTTGTAGAATTTACTTGGTGTGTAAGTATTGGAGCCCCAAATGTAAGACCAGCTGTCTCTGCATGGCTCTTGTTGTTGTATTTCATCAATGAGAATGAGCAAGCTCTGTAATTCATGATAGGCTTGTTGGGAAAGTGGGAGGTGGAAGTTTTCTTGTACTGTTGTGTTATTGAGGAACTTAGCAACCGATATTTTCTTGTCCTTTGCAAAGGAATAAAGTCTAGGGAATTTGTTGATGAGATAGTGTCCATTCCATACATCTTCCCAGAACAGCACTGTGTCTCCAGTACCAATTTTTGCTGCTGCTATGCCTCTGTAGTGGTCACAGAACTTCATGATATCTTTAAACCAAAAGGATCCTTTCTCTGTTGTCGCATGGGGTACCTGACCATCAGCATAATGAGTGTTCCAAATGAGTTGTACCCAGGGGATGTCCTCCTTCTTGTAGAATTTACCTAAGTGTTTGAGCAAAAGAGCCTCATTCATTATTCTTAGGTTTTTCATTCCTAATCCACCTTTGGACTTAGGTGTGGTTACCTTATCCCATGCTACGAGGGGCCTTCCTTTTCCTGCAATATCAGTCCCTCTCCAGAAACCATATTTTCTGGCTCTATCTATTGTGTTGATGGAAGTTTGGTGCATTCTTAATGTGCACATGTGGTAGATAGGCATTGAGGCAACAGCACATTCAATATAAGTTCCCCTTCCAGCCATTGTTAGCCAAGCTGAGGTTGCAGAAATTCTTCTCTCTATTCTTGACACTAGTGGGGCATTGTCTTCTACTCTTGGTTTTGTTGTCCCCATTGCTAATCCCAGATAGGTGAACGGGAAAGAGCCTACTTGGCAGCCAAATACTCCTGCCAGCTGTGTAGTTTTTTCAGCATCGATGTTGATTGGAAGGAGGCATGATTTGCTAAAGTTGACCTTCAATCCTGTTGACTGGGAGAAAGATTGTAAAAGTGCTTTGAGACAGTGTAGTTCCCTTTGAGATGCTGTGCTTGCTAGCGTTGGCAGGACAACATGGCAAGTAGCTGGTTATTGCCACAAAAAAGAATGGTTTTGTGATGGAATCAGTTCCATAGCAGTCATGGTTGGACAACAGACTGCAACTTAATTCAAACGGTTTCTCGGTAAAGATACCTCATGACCTCTCTACAGAAAAGTTAGAGATTCACCAACTGTTTCCTTATAGCACAGTCCTTAACTTTCTCTTGTGGTTTCTCTTCATCTTGCAACGGGTGTTAAATGGCTAAGGGATTGTTTATTTGAGCTGATGCTTCTCAAAATTTGGTTATTGGAGCTATTGATGGAAATGTCTTTTTGGAATCTTATTTTGAATTCTTTTGAATAATAATTTTTTTCATATATGTAATGCTCCTCAAAATACCATCCCTTGCAAGACAACAAAATCTCATCCATACAAACTTTTTGGCTTGTAACAGAAATCCAAGTTTTACTTCCCAAAAGCCAATTTTGAAAGAAGCTAAAAATAAACAGGAACTAATAACTGCCAACTGCCAAATATAGATACATGCACTGTAATAATAACTTACTCCCTCCATTATTTTTTTTATGACGTTTGGACAAGGAATTTAGTTAAAAAATGAACTAATCTTCTTGTCCTAACGTCAATAAAAAAAGAACAGAGGGAGTATGAACTAAGAAAAAAATATTTTGACAATAAAAGAAAAGTATAAAATTTAGGGGCATTTGCAAATCTGCCCTCATTTGTAAGTCCAATTCTAATTCTGGACCACTTTCTGAGACCTTGCAAAATTGACCTGCTTTCATCTAAGTTATTGCACAGTTGCCCATATTTTGATGGCAAAACTGTAATTTTTCCCATCAAAATAGGAAACCGTGCAATAACTTGGGTGAAAGCAGGTCCAATTTTGCAAAGTCTCAAAAAGAGGTCCAAATCAGAATTAAGGTTCAAAAATAAGGGCACTCATGCAATTGTCCCTAAAATTTAAGTATGGATGTCATCAGGATTTTTAATCTAGCTAGGTACATCATATTCTCAAAATAAATTACCAAAGCATGAATCAGAAGCTGTTTTTCACCTAAGCTTCTTTTCAACAAGCAGAGGTCGTGCCAATTAGAGCCTAAATGTTGTAATCCATCCTGGAATTTGAGTGTTTTCTCTAGTGAATGTTGTCAAAAATTCAACAACAGCGAAACCAAATTATACACTATAATCACTAAAATAAATATCTCACTCAAATTAGTTTTGTTGACACCATATAACTCCGACACTTAAGGATAGACCTCATGCGGGTTGTTTGGATCTTATAAGAAGCCAACTTTTGGACCCATTCAAGAATATTTTAGTGTCTATATAGATGCGCGTGTTCGGATTTTCTTACGACAAGATTTTACTGTGACTGAGTGGTTAGTTCTTCAGATTTTCTACTCAGTGAAGTAAGTTAGATCAATACTTTTTTCAGAAAACTAGCACATACTGAAGTCAAGCAACTC
This sequence comes from Chloris gayana, assembly GCA_031894775.1. Classification (NCBI taxonomy): domain Eukaryota; kingdom Viridiplantae; phylum Streptophyta; class Magnoliopsida; order Poales; family Poaceae; genus Chloris; species Chloris gayana. The sequence goes on from JAUNZO010001619.1 coordinate 166,762, forward strand.
AATCTAATATATAACCTTATTGCATGTGAATTGTGATCTATGAAGTGAACTTCTTCATATGATGCGACCGCTGCGAGCCTGCAAGTACAACAGAAACAATAGTTCAGTACAAACTTGCAAATAAAGAAATAATTTGATTCAATGACACGAGCTCCGCGAGGATACAACTTGGAAACTAGAAACAAAAATGTGTTTGATAACAATTTAGAGAAGAGGGATGGTAGAAGCCTACTTACCCTCCTTGAATTGGTAGCCAGCTTGGATGATCTCGTCTGTTAGGAATTCAAGTTTTTCTAAAACAGTGTTAGGAATTCAAGTTGTCTCCAGGCAATGGATAGATGTTGTAAACACCTGTCAAGGAATCTAGTAAAATCCATGGAACCAATAGAAATTGTGATAACTAAATCATAGATCCTTATCAGAATGCAAATTCGCTTGGTTCTCCACTGGCTTTCAGGCGAAAAGAAGAAGTCCCAGTATTAACTGCTTTTTCAAGCATGAATTGGAACATTTGAAGACTTATAGTGATTGAAAACTGGAGTAATTTAAGTTCTGCTACAAAATAACAAGTTTCTTTAATTTGATTATATATCTTTAGCCCCACAAATCTTCATATACCATGCAAAAGTTAACTTTAAATGAAAATAATCCCTGAGAAACAAACTACTAATAAAACATATAATAATGCAGTATACAATGGAGAAACATCCCGAAAATGTATCTAGGAAAACTTGTCACATTGACTGACATTCATAATCGTATACCAAACAATTTTCAATAAGGGCCTTGAGCCCTTGAATACATATGCTCAGGTGCAACCAGCAGCAGACTAGCCACTCAGGCCATAGCATGAGTGTTGCCAATTCACCAGAGGTACCCACCTATTTCTTTTTTTCCTGTAGCCTAGCTAAACTAGACCAACAAACCCAAGAAATGGCCTGAGCCACTGGTCCAACTAAAAGCTAAACCTAAAACGCACTCTGGAGGCAACATCACTTTTGTAGTTGAATGGTCAGATAAATCCTGTTACCCGACAAATTGCCCTTGCAATGTAGAATTGGATAGAAGAGGTGGACCACCTGGTTATTTTTCATGAAACCACCAAAATCTTATTTACAAATGGGGGACTTCGGTTAGTCCAGTTGGTTAGCTCATTAGAGTTGGATCTAGCCAACAGTTTGTTCTGTTCCTGCAGATGCCTTCCTAAGGCAGGGATAAAACTCATAAAAGTCCCTGGAGCGATGTAGCCTTTGTTGTTTGCAAGACGTGTCTCCTGAGACCTTTATGGTATTTTGATGGAAAATAACTATTCCTCTTTGTTTGCTATAGTATTGGTAACACACCACGCTGGTGAATCTAGATTCAAGGCTAGGACAACTTTGTTCTCTCCATTTGGTCAATATAGATGTCAGAGCCGTCATCAAGTACCCAACAACACCTATACATCAAACAAATCATAGGGACTGAGGTATGTGTAAAATCAAGCATAACACTTGCTGCGACTGGCAGGATGTAGTGATGTACAAAGTTGCAGCTATGGTCACCAAGTGAAGCATGTCTGCATGCAGTAGCAATGCCAAGAAACTTCAGCACAAATATTCTTGCTATTGGCCTCTAAAAGTATCAAGAACTCTAATTTTAGGCTTGGTGACAAATAACAGCTTCAGACAAACCATTCCTCCCAAGGCAGCCTGCTGGTGATATTGTTCAGTGATGGCATTGCCAATCTTACTTCCAGTCACTATGGTCCAATTCTATTTACCAGAAATCACCACACGAGCAGATCCCTGAATTGAAGTGATGGAACCTGCTGCAGTCTCGCATTATAATCTCCCTGTGCTCAATTTCTGAGATCATCTTGATCACTGAGTGGCAGTCCCCACACACCCGCAGGTTTTTGAAAATTTGAAGGGGTGTCCCTGGTGGCGTAGCTATCAAGCCTAAGGCGAGGGCTAGCCGCTCGCTGTGCATGGAAAGCATGGCTTCTTTCTTCTCTTCCGCCATGTCATGAAGCACAAAGCTCGTGTCAGGACAATAACCCTCTTGTTTCAATCTAGCTGTCATTTCCTTGAGCTTTGCATATATCTGATCTGATAAAGGATGTGATCTGTCGGAAGCTATAAAGGAATGAACTTTGTTCTTGATCTGAATCCAACTGCATCCAGCTTCTTTCTTTACCTTTCTAGTATCCATGAGCTTCCTCATTTCATCTCTCTCTTTCCACTTCCCTGCAGCCGAGTAAATATTGGAAATAAGCACGTATGTAGCTGAGTCAAGTGGCTCAAGTGACAGAAGCCTCTCTGCTGCCAACTTCCCAAGTTCAACATTCTTGTGAACCCTACAAGCGCCCAGCAATGTGCGCCAGACTGTTGGATCTGCTGGGAATTTCATGTCTCGTATAAAACTAATTGCTTCATCCAGCTTTCCTGCACGGCTATAGAGATCCACCATGCATGCATAATGTTCCATGGTTGGACTGATCTTATGGTCTCTTACCATAGAATCAAAGTATCGTTGGCCTTCTTCGACGAGACCTGCATGAGTGCATCCTATGATCACTGCAAGGAATGTGATGCCATCCATCTCAACGCCCTCAGCTTCCATCTGTTGAAATGTATCAAGGGCCTTTTTGCTGTAACCATGTTGTGCATAACCTGATATCATCGAGTTCCATGACACCAAGTCTCTTTCCGTTTGTCTCGAGAATACACTTTGAGCACTCTCAATGCTCCCTTTCCTTGCATACATGCTGACAAGTGCGCTGCTCACACATATTGCATCCTGGTATCTGTACTTGATTGAAACAGCATGGAACTGCCTACCCAGGTCAACTACCGCAGCCGGACAAGCAGAAGCATCAATGGCACTGGAGATTGTGAACTCATTTGGCTTCAGGCCTTGCATGACCATACTGACAAACACATTTGTGGCGCCATCAGAGTCACCAGCTTGGGCATAGCAAGTTAACATTGCAGACCATGCAACAACATCCTTCTGACTAATCGTGTTGAATATAGAGAGGGCTTCTTCAGTGTTGTGAAGCTTTGAGTAAGAGGCCAGAAGTGAAGTTCCAACAGTTGGCGAACACTGGTAATTTGTCTTGACGACCTGGGCATGAATTTGGGGTGGCAAGCTGGTCACGGATCCTGTCAGCATTATCGAGTAGGTGAACTCATTTGGAATAACCCCATTTTTTCTCATTTTGCTAAAAAGAGCAGCAGCACGAGGAATATCACCATTCTGGATGCAACCGTTAATCATGGCAGTCCATGAAACAACATTCTGTGATCCTGGGATCGATAAAAATATGCTTAAAGCATCATCCAATTCACCACATTTGCTGTATGCATCCATGAGGGCTGTCGTTACGTTGCCATCCGAAAGGAATCCATGCTTCAAAACACAGCTGTGGAGCTGCCGTACCATGCCAAGCTGTTTGAGATTTGCGCATAATTTTATCACAGTAGTGTAGGTAGACTGTGTAAGCTTCCCTTTACTGGATCGTGAATCATGGAACAGCTGCAAGGCTTCCAGTTCACACCCGTTCAACAGGAGGCCTGCCATCAATGTGTTCCACGACACCCTGTCCCTGCTCTCCATACCAGAAAACACAGCCTTGGCATCTTCAACTAGTCCACACTTCCCATACATGTTCATCAGAGAGTTGCACACGAACACTGTTGAGCGGCATCCAAACTTAACTGATTGAGCATGCACACGCCGCCCAACTTCAGGTGCACCATGGCTCGCCACTGCAGATAGAGCACTCGTAAATGTAAACGCATTAGGCCAGATCCCCTCAGCGCGCATCCTGAAGAAGAGCGATATGACATCCGAATGTGCCCCCACCTGGACGTACCCATTCAGCAATGACGTCCACGAGACGACGTTCCTTTCAGGCATCCCCTCGAACACCCTCCTCGCATCCTCAGTGTCGCTGCATTTCATGTACAGGTCGACGAGTGATGTGCCGACGCTGACATCGCCACGGTCATGCCCGCTCTTGACGCACAGGCAGTGCACCTGCTCCCCGAGAGCTCTGTCCGGCACCGACCCGCAGACCTTGAGGACGCATGATAGTGTGGCGGCGCCGACGCGCCCACCGCGACGGCTGTGCGTGTACACGAAGTACTCCATAGCCTGACGGGACAGCCCCCGCCGCGCGTAGTCGAAGAGGGCACGGTCGGAGCCCGCCGCGGCGCCCCGGTGGGAAATTTTGTCGAACGCCTTGCGAGCAGCGGGACCGTCGCAGGGATCAACACCATCTTCGAACTGGGCAGAGCAGGCGACCGTGCACAGAGGCTTCCTAGCATGTTCCGGTGCCAGGGCCGCTGTGCTCCTGCCACGGAGGATTGCAAATGAAGCTCGTGGGATCATGCTACTCTGTTGTCATCCTGAGTCCTGACAGATGTGTCATGTGTGGGTACTGTGTAATGGCACGGCGATCAGAGGATCGCGAAGAGTTTGGTTGGTTTGTGCATCAGGTGGTATAAAGCGTGTGGTGCGACGCGACGGAGCGACGTGCATGGACACACGACCTCCGTACGCCGGGAGCCTGGGACGGCGAGCTTGCGGCCAATGCGGCGGCGGCGGGCGGCGAAGGTTTGGAACTTTGGATTCACGATGGAGCCCAGGCTTTAGGGAACAGTCCGTTTGGTTATACAGTGGGCCGGGCCATCTATGACACAGTACTAGTATTATGGGCTAGGCCTATATTCAGCTCATTTTAGGCCTATCTAGACGCCTTTTCTTTTTTTCCTCTTTATTTACGATATTTTGGGATGCTAAAAAATTATAACATTTTGTTTTGGGGTTTAGCTGCGCACTCATTTATCTTATTGAAAACTTGGAAGATGAGAAAATCTCATAAAATCCTATATTTATATGCTTCTAGTGTTATTACAAAGCGCAAGTTTTTTGGTTGTCACTAAACCTAATTTTTATATGGCTTTATATAAAGTCATAAACCTTATTCCTGCAAAAATATAATAACTATACGGGAGATACCTTGTATGCCACTAGCTTAAACTAAAATACTCTATATGTCATCATGTCCCACTTATCACTGACACAACCAGTCCAACCTGTCATACATAAGAAGTATTAGAAGTTTTCTCGGTAGCATACATGGGAATTCCCTAACTATAAATACAGCCACAAGTAAATAAGTAATCATTTATTTATTTATTTCCACTCACTAATATAAAACATGTGTTGAGTTTAGAGCCTTAGAGGCATATACTGGTCATAATCCAACGAGCATCATGCATTGTCTTGCCACACTAATAAGACTTAAAAGTAACAAAGGCTTTACTCCATGATCTTCGTGGAATATGGGTTAGCGACATCTATCAAATGCAACTCACCCATATGGGTTTAAATTGATTAATATGGATTGTTCACAACTCCTAAAGAAATGAGCTCGGTTAAGAGGTGTTAGTCGTATTCTATCTAGTATCATAAGACTTACGTATGTTTTGTTATCACTTAACTTTATTTTATTATTTCATAAAAGCCAACTCCTAACTCCGTCTATGTTGACATAGAGATTTTTTTAGTTGTTTCAATATAGCCTAGTTCCAAGCATCTGTAAAGGATGAGGGTCCCTTAAGACTTGTATTAGGTTTAGTGCAATGCCTTATTGCCGCACTAAAACTGATGCACTCTCGTGAAGATTTTCGTCGAATAGGCTGGCCACATCTCATATGCAACGTCATCAATATGCATGGACGATATCAACTGTTGAATTGTTCACCACTAATAATAAAGAAAATGAGCTGGGAATAAAGGTTTTTAGTCAGATTCCGGCATATAGTAGCTTCGTGTGGCACTACCTCTTCTATTGCTATTGGTATTACCGCAGTGGTAAGAAGCCTTTAGAAGGCTTATTACTCCATTGTCCATGGTCTTCCAGACAATAGGTTGGCGACATCTCATATGCAAGTCAGCAGATTTGAGCACCATCTTTTCTAACAGCGGTGACAAACCACCCAATCATCAAACCATGTTCGGGAACCGCAAGGCACAGCGACACGCCGCCCCCAGGACAATTGATGTCTCAGCTAAAATCCCTGCTCCTCGTCACGAGCATCACGACCACGACCGGCCCCGCCTCCGTACGGCACGACCGCGACAGCCTCGTCGCCGGACGACGGCCTCGATACGGTCGGCGACGCGCCACGTTCGCCAGGAAGAGAACGAGCGGTCGCCCGCTCCGCTGCCCCAACCAGCTGGGCTGGCCACTGTTCCGCGGTCAACGGCGGGCGTCGTCGCCGCCCCCATCGCGCCGGCGACACGGCGTCCCTCTCCGTACCGTCACCGCTCACCAAACAGAGGCGTCGCGTTCTCGCGAACGCGGAGCAGGAAAAAACGCCACGGGGACGGGACGATGTGCGAACAAAATTCCAAGCAGCAGCGTCGATGTCGTTAGCTCCGGTCCCGGTTGCCGCCGCTGTTCCCGGCGCTGTTCTTGAGCCTACCGGCGCAGGTGGTGTCATGTCTGCGCGCGTACGGACGCCGCTGTCGCTTCGCGGAGGCCGGTGGCCGGTGGGATTGCGGAATCGTCATCTCGCCGCGAGGGTGAGAGGCGCACGGGTGGACCGGAAATCAAGCCGTCTGCTCCCTCCATTGTCGAGCTGCAGTAGTAGTCGTCCTTCTCTTGCCAATTGCCAATGTGTTCTTCCATTGGATTCGGGCGCGAAGTCACTTCACGCTGGCTCAACAGTGATCCTATGCCCACATAACTCCGAGATGTATGAACGAACGCGACAGTTCATGCGTTCTCAAAGGTACACGGCGAGCGGCACCAACGAGTACAAATAGAGGTGAAGGTCCATTCTGATTTCTCAGTTTAGATTTTCGATCAGTAGATCCCGGAATCACGCGGAGCAGAGCAGCAGATCGTGTGGTGTTGATATATAGTTTCCTGAAGTTGGTTTATGCCGAACATGCTGGCCAATTATTAGTGAAACTTCGTGGACGTGATTCGAACACATCTGTGCTACATATTTCAGTTACAGTTTTTTGCCGTAACATGTCTCTTACTGACGTTACATGCATGGACGACGCGCGGTGAAAACTTTGGTGCGTCGGGAGAAACTAATGTTGTGCATCCTTACCGCGCCCATTAAAATAGAAAAAATTATCAATATGATGGGTTTTTTACTGTACCGAATGACGATGTAAAACCACAAAAACTACGAACACCGATCAAGCACCCCACAGCAAGAAACGGCCCATCGCATTGTTGAATAACGTGTCAACTTTCTATCGGCTAGCGCTGAAGCATTCTGGTGACTGGGATTACTCCTCCCCCATCACCACCAGCATCATTATATACGCAGCCAATAAATAGAAAACGTCAGTTGCTTATGTATGCAGTGACGTAGACGTAAGATCTACATTTGAAACAGAAGCCAAAATTATAGCACAGCCATTTTTGCTTGTGTGTGAGCATTTGCGAAACTGCTTCGCCATCTAAATATCTGATGAACATGAGATCCTTCTTAAATTTCATCCACTGTATTTCACAGTCCTTGACAAATGGTAGCCTGTGCAACGACCTAGAGACTGTTGATCTTCGTTGGCATGCCTAATAAGCTAGTCGTGAAGTGAACCTTGACACTGCACTTCCAGTCTTCCAGCCATGTGAAGCTGTTCTTTTGAACTGTACATAAAAAAAAGTTATTTTCTTTTGCAATCGCTGATATGTATGGTGCCTACGCGGCTATGAGGTCACCTGCGGATGGGCAGTTTTGTGGCAGTAACGAACTGGAGGGTCGTTAGCCGTAGGGAGCCAGGGAGAAAACGCATCTTGTGTTCCAGGCAACAGCAGACAGGGACGGATCGGAGGAGCCAGCAGTGTTTCATATGGTGCGCAATCCAATCCGGCCGTCAACGAACCCGGTCGCGTCGAGATAGCAATGTTTGATAGCAAAATGGTGAAGTGAGTGGCAGGAGTTCATCCGAGTGGGTGCTGCCCGTCATCATTTTGTCTCTCTAGATCTGCTCGCAGTGATGTGTAACGAATCTGTCGCGATATTTCCTTCCGTTTCTCAGTGGGAAAAGTCCATTTTACTCTCTTGAACAATCTATTTTGTCCAAATTACATCCCGAACAAAATCATGGCTCATTTTACTCTCCAAACAATTTAAGTTGGTTCAATTTACTATGCAATTTTACTTTTATATTTTTCTTTGTACGTGCTGAGTTTAGTGCTCAAATTTTGCACAGTATTAGTTTTTATTGAACTTTTCATTTCAAATATATAATTTATATATTAAAAATATATTTTATAATTTAATAGCATCAAATATCGCCTTAATTATATAGTTCTAGATTTGTATACAAAATATTAAAGAAAAACTACAAAATATTTTCATTTATATGGAGGATGATACCATCTATCATTATGCAAAATTTGAGCTTCAAAATCAAATCGTACAAAGAGAAACAAAAAAAAGAAAAATTACATAAGGAAGTAAATTGAACCAACTTAAATTGTTTGAAGGAGTAAAGTGAACCAAAATTTTGTTTGAGATGTAATTTGAATATAGTGAATTGTTCGGGTGAGTAAAATAGACTTTTTCCTTTTCTCAGCTGTTCGTGCGTTTGTCCGCTCCATCGCGTGTTGTAAATGAGTGTCATATCATGCACACTAGGCGAATCTTTGTATACATGAGTAAGGGCGAATACAATGATGTTGTGTCACATTTGCTGTCTCATGTATAATATATAACCTTGAGATGATCTATCAAACAACTTTTACAATGAGTAGTATCTTTAATTATTTCATATTTATGATTTCTTAATTTGTGAATAAGAAAAGAGATATCGTAAAGAAGGTCTACTTTCTTCCCTTAACAAAAAAAGAACATCTAAAAAGACGTGACTCGGTGTGGGAAGACCCCTCTCTGTTTTTCATTAAGAGGAAGCAACCAACTTCCAGACTGCAGAAAAAAACCTTGAACAGGGATAGCTAGCGAGGGGAAAAAAAGTTTGTGAGAAGTGCAGATTGAACCCCCTAACCGACAGAAATGTCGTACCAATGTACCTATGGGTGCTGTTTCACCAGTTATTCGACAATGGACTTGAGTAACAATGACAAGAACTTTGTGAATCATTGCATATGTGCATTTCACACTGGTAGCTTTATGTGACAGCTTGAAAGACTGAATGCCTGCCCAGAGTGAACACATACTATTTATGGGTGGCTTAAGCATGACAATCACGGAGCATTTATGCTCAGATCTTACCAAAACTAATCAACACAAGGAAATTTAAGACCCTGCAAGGCAGATATTTCGTTCTTAGGGAAGCGGATATCGACAGAAGTGGTCACTGGTGAGGGTGCGTGGTGGTTGCCGCTCGGTGGAGAGCTGCGGCTAGCCAGCCTCCTCCGACTCCGAAAGAAGACGTGGAGATCTCTATCCAGGAAAAGGATATACGAGATGGAAGCGAAGGGAAATGCAATCAAGGTTTACATTCCTGTTTCTCCCGGTAATCCCGCTCGAGACCGAGACGTCGGATTCCGCGGAAACCGGAAATCCCGGTTCGGAATCCGGACAAACTCCGTTTTTGCAGTCCAGTCGGGACGGACCGGGATCCCGGCCGGGATTACGGGATCCGGCCAGGATTATCGGGATTCCGGACGGGATTTTCGGGATCCCGGTGACAGATTTTTAAAATCCAAGAAGATGTTAAAACATGAAAAAAAAGGCGTGAAATTAATCTAAAAAATTGGCATAACAGTTCCATAATATTTGTACTCATATTCATGACACATAAAACATCCATCCATCACAAATGCATGATAAAGACATAAAACATACATCCATCACACATAGTTCAATTATAAGTCCCTAAATAAAGTTCACAACTAATACGTCGATGACAAATACAAACTATGATAGATAAACATGAACTCATGCAGGGTCTAGATAAGGTTTTGTTTTTTTTTAATTTCTTTCTTCACTTGTAACTGACTTTTATTTTTTTCATAACTCAAACTTGAAAATTTTTAAGATTCGATTTCACCATAATTCATCAAATTTCCTCTAGTTTTTTTACATATTTTCATATCAAATTCTTTCAAAATTTCAAAAATTTCAAAATTCAGATCCGGAATCCCGGTCTTCCGGTGAAACCGGCCCGGACCGGGATCTCCGAAAACCGCGGAAACCGGCCGGGATCCGGTCGGGATTTCAAACACTGAATGCAATCATCTCCCGTAGTTTTCAGCGGTACGAAGCTGGGGACAAGTGTTCGGGGAAATTAGAGGAAAAGGAGGGGGCGAGAGTGATCCAGATCCTACTCCAAATCACGCACACAATCATAGTGTGCGTAGGCCCCGGTCTAGGGACAAATGTTTGTGCTTATCAGTTGAGGAAGAAATAATTCAATCGTATGATGAATGGCTCTGACGAAAAGGAAGTTCCAAATTTGACGACCGAACTGACGTGACCCACATTAGGAACAGGCTCCGCGCCGGCCCCTATCTGCAATCTACTATATCTTCAGTGATTATTTTATTTTATTTTTGGCCATTTTTTGACAAGTATCATCAATGTTGGAGTATCTCTGTGTGCTGATAAAAGAACATTACCATTACACAAGCTAACGTCATCAAAGTATGAATTACACCGGCTAATTGTATCGTGTATGTTTTCTCCTGCAAAAGTCCCACATGTGCGATTCCAAGTTACTCCATGCACGAGAAAGCGTGCGACGCTCCGTTGGGCGGTCGACACGTACCCACCCCTCCGATTTCCCACACGTGCCGCGGAGTTTTCCTTTTCCAATCAAACATATCCTTATCCGCACAGTACACAGTACCCACCCCTCCACAGTGCCCCAGCTGACCGTCTGACTGCACGTTCGCAGCAATCTGACGCCCACACCGGCACAATCCCACCGCTAGCCCACGAGGCCGGCCGGCCGGCGGGCCATTTCGGCACGTTACGCGCCATCGCCCCACTCCGGCGATCGGCGAGGTCCCCGGCCGCCGCAGCCAGACATCAACGTCGTCGTCAGCTCGATCAGCTGCGGCGGCGGTCGGAGGATGCCTCGCCCGCATGTGCGCCGTGGCCACGAACGTGCGGTGCCTGGCCGCGCCGCATGGTCCGCGGCGTGGGACGGGGCCCCGGCCTGGCCCGGCGCGGCGGGCATGTCGGCCGAGCAAACATCACATTACGTCCAGTGCGGCGGCAGCCTTGGCTGGGTGGTGGCGGCCTCGCTCCGTGCATGAACCTTGGACGGATCGACCACTGTGTGGCCGGCGGGATCTCTCTCCGGTCATCTCTGATCTCTCCGTCCCCGTCCCCTTTTCCCCGTGCAGTGCAGGCAAAGCCACATACATACGTGCGCGTGCTTTTGCTTTTGCCGACTGGCGCGAGAGCTTTATCACTGCCGGCGGTACTCCGCGGTCGGCACGGCGCGCGGGCGAGGAGTCCTTTATGCGGCACGGGGAGCACGTTTCCACCGCCGGAACCTTCCTGTCGTCGAGTGAACCGTACCGCACGCAAAATGTCGCATGGGTTGCGTCGTTCCGAACACGTGGTTCTGTTGACGCGGACCAGTGGAGCGTGGCCATCCCTCCTCCTCGGCGTGCGTTGAATCTCCAGCTCACCGGCACCGGCAACGGCGGTGTGGTTAACCCGGCACTACTGCACTTCTCGCTCCGCGATCGCTGTCTTTGCGACAGTCCAAACGGGTGGGGTGGGTGGCTCCATCCAAAACGACCGTGATCGGTCCTCGCGACAGTCCAAACGGAAGGTGTGGCTCGATCCAAAATTTTCCAGGGCATCCGATTTTTCTCCCCCTTCTCTAGAAAAGAACGTGATCTTGACTGAAAGGACCTGTCAGTTTTCACGAACAAAGAACAGCACGAACAAAATTTCGTTTCACAACTTGCGCTCCGGCCGCGCCAGTGACTGAAAGGACCCGTGCAGGATAACGGAGCAGCTCCCGTCAGTTCTCACCAACAAACAGTACCAGCAAACTTTCGTTTCACGGCTCGTGCGTGCGCGTGTGCCGATCACACATAAATCGTAGCGAAACAGGATTGGGTGGCAAAACCCGTCAGCCATCATGCTGTTTGGGCAAAACTGTTTGAGAGACAGCCCTTAGGAATCCTGTCTCACGTGCTTACGTGACGCCAACCTGATAAGCAGTCCGAGCTCGACAACACTCCGTGAGGACGACTTGGCAGGGGCAACAATCATGGCCGTGTGGAAGAAAGCGTTAGCGCTGGGTCATACCTCGTATGTGCAGGACAGCAACAATGCACTGGTTAGTATTATTAGTACCGGCTAATCATGTCATTATGGTGTATAGAGACCCACAGTGAATGGATAGATTAAGAGTTTGATTGGACCAACCATCTTTTTATTTGTTTGAAATAGAAGTAGTAAAAGTTAACCTGCTTTGATGAATTATACAAAGTTTAGATTCGGCACGGATCTTGTAGATGAAGGTCTGACCAACAGGATCTTGTAGCTGTAGCGTGGTACTAGTATCTGTTTTTCTATTGTTTTTACGAGGGAAATGCTTTTGTCGACTTGGTGATTGTATAGACCCGAACGGATTTAGAAGATCAGCAAATATTCGGGCACGCCTTATATTAGGAAATATAGAATGCATTGAACCCCGTGGTCCACGACCGGACGAATTTCCGGCAGCAGAGATTCGTTTTACAAGAACGTGACTACGGCAATGGATTGCACGGGCGAGCGAGAGAAGGAGCGAATGCGCATAAAGGTTAAAGCAAGCGAGGTCAAAACTAACGATAAAATAGGTAGAAAGGCCACCCCGTCGTACAAATTTGAACAGTTTTTAAAACGTTCGGCGCCGAGTATAAAGCGGCGTGCTGTGAGGCGGCCACAGCCACAGCACACATCAGATCAGAGGAGCAGAGGGTCGCACGCGCGCGAAAACAGAGCCAGAGCGAGCAGCCCAGTGGTGGTGGTGTTGTTGTGTTGGTGATGGGCGCGGACGCGGCCACGTTACACGTCCTGGTGGCGGGCTCCGGCTCCCCGCTGCAGCCCCACCAGGCGCTGGCCGCCGCCTTCTTCCTCGCGGCCGCGTGCACGGTGGCGCTCGCCGCGCTGCTGGCCGCGCTGCGGCTGCGCCCGCCGTGGTGGTGCGCGTGCCCGGTGTGCGAGGCCTACGTGACGGCGTCGTGGGCCGGCGAGTTCGACAACCTCTGCGACTGGTACGCGCACCTGCTGCGGCAGGCCCCGGGGCGCACCGTCCACGTGCACGTGCTGGGCAACGTGCTCACCGCCGACCCCGCCGCCGTCGAGCACATCCTGCGCCGCCGCTTCGACAACTACCCCAAGGGCGCGCCCTTCTCCGCCATCCTCGCCGACTTCCTGGGCCGCGGGATATTCAACGTGGACGGCGAGGCCTGGCTGTTCCAGCGCAAGCTCGCCGCCGCGGAGATCGCGTCCCCGGCGCTGCGCGCGTTCGCGGCCAGCGTGGTGGCCTCCGAGCTGCGCTGCCGCCTGGTTCCCCTGCTCCACTCCGTCTCCGGCAGCGGGAAGGTGCTCGATCTGCAGGACGTGTTCCGGCGGCTGGCGTTCGACTGCATCTGCCGGATCTCGTTCGGGCTGGACCCGGGGTGCCTGGAGCTCACGCTGCCCATGTCCGCCTTCGCGGACGCCTTCGACGCGGCGTCCATGCTCTCCGCGCGCCGCGCCGCGGCGCCCATGCACCTCTTCTGGAAGCTCAAGCGGCTGCTCAACGTGGGCGAGGAGCGCCAGCTCCGCGACGCCATCCGCCTCGTCGACACGCTCGCCGCGGAGGTGATCCGCCAGCGCCGCAAGCTCGGGACCTCCGCCGCGGAGTCCGGCGACGACCTGCTCTCGCGCTTCATGGGCTCCATCGACGACGACACGTACCTCCGCGACATCGTCGTCAGCTTCATGCTCGCTGGCCGCGACACCGTCGCCTCCGCGCTCACCGCCTTCTTCCTGCTCCTCTCCGACCACCCCGACGTGGCCGCCGCCATCCGGGACGAGATCTCCCGCGTCGCCGGCAGCGTCGCCGCCACGTCCGAGCACCTCAAGGGCATGCACTACGTGCACGCGGCGCTGTACGAGTGCATGCGCCTCTTCCCGCCCGTGCAGTTCGACTCCAAGTTCGCCGCCGACGACGACGTGCTCCCGGACGGCACCCACGTCACCAGAGGCACGCGCGTCACGTACCACGCCTACGCCATGGGCCGGATGGCCTCCGTGTGGGGGCCCGACTGCGCCGACTTCCGGCCCGGCCGCTGGCTCCGCGCCGGCCGCTTCGTGCCGGAGAGCCCGTACCGGTACCCGGTCTTCCAGGGCGGCGTCCGCGTCTGCGTCGGCAAGGAGCTCGCCGTCATGGAGATGAAGGCCGTCGTCGTCGCCGTCGTGCAGCGCTTCGACATCGAGGCGGTGGGCCGGAGCTCGCGGCGCCCAAAGTTCGCGCCGGGCCTCACCGCCACGTTCGCCGGGGGCGTGCCGGTCAGAGTGCGCCGCCGCGCACCGAGTTAAACCACGGCACGCGCGCGGTTTATTCCTTCTCCCCCTCTGCTTTGGACCGGACCAACAAGCGGATGGATCATGCATGCGCATCCGTAAATGCGAGTTTACTCACGGCCACTCACTTTGCCGGGTGCTGCCAGGTAGCCTCTCCACTTTGAGATTGATTCCTCTCACAGGGAAGATTAGTCTAGTAATGCGCAGTCATGGAAAAAACGCGGGGCGGCGCCACTAAAGTCGGCTCTGCATGTCACCATGTGTGTTATTCGTTCCAACTTCACACCAAGAATGCCATTCCGGTGCCATTCCTGAAAAGAGAAATTCGGATTTACAGAATACAGATCGGGATGTTCTTCATCGCGACTCTTTGTTCACATGGGCGGCATCTCATTCAATTTCTTTTAAAGAAAAACGAACCTTGATCAAGTTTACGTATGAGTATATCTCTGTGTTCTGGTTGACTGAGTTTTGGCACGGCATCGCACACTCTTCGACTCTTCCAAAAATCACAGAATCATTTGCACACTTGTTCGGAAGAAATAATATGAAACTGAACCGAAGATCTCGACCATAACAATGTCCCTTAGGGACTGTTACAAAAAACTCTTCTAGAAAAAGGCAAATGTAAAGTAACGGGTCCCATATTATTTTTTAATCCAGGGAAAACACATTTGTCTTCTTTTTTGTCAACTAGTAAATTCCAAGGCATACTAGTAAGATTTATATTTTAAACACAATATGAGCTAGCTAACAGGTCGATACTCCCTCTATTCCAAAATTGTTGTCACAATTGACATTTTTCCGTAAATTTTAACTATTCGTCTTATTAAAAAAATATTCAAACATAAAAAGTTATAGGCTATATTTCAAATTTTTTAGTTTTAGAACACATTCCGATAAATATATGATATTTATTAAAAATTTTGAATAAGACAAATGGTTATACATAACAAAAAAAATCAATGATGATAGCAATTTAGGAACAGGCTGGCCGCTAGTTCGTGGTCCTAATAATATGATGAATTTCATAACACTGATATTCCAACGCCGTATATTCAGTTTGCTCTGCTGCACACTGTTCAGTGTTCAACTCCTACCAGTCAACTGTCAAGATCTGCATTTACACTTTGAAAAGAGAGGATACACAGACTTGAGATCACAGTTTAGGCACGTGAATATCTCTGCCCAGCAGCTTGTGCATCTCATTCGGTACGAAATGAAGGTCTGGACTGGACCATGGCGGGAAACACCCACATGCCGCGATTCCATCCTATAAATGAGTAGTAATAGCTTATTTCTTCTGTCTGCCATAGGGCTAGGTCGGTCCCTGCCAATTATGAACATGAGTAATACAAACGCATGTATCAGGTCGTTAAGCCCTCACACCAATCCGTGAGGTACTTGGTGGTACTCTAACTTCTTAATGAAATGCATACACATGTACGATCTCCAAACATTAGCTGCAGATGGACACTGAAAGAAAAGATGAGCAATTGTTTCCTTCTCACTACACATGGTGCACTTTTCAGTCCCCTGCCATCCTCTTTTCAGTATATTGTCCCTTGTCAAGGTGGACCTCTATGCAAGTATCTACTAGAGGAAGAAAACTTTATTTTCCGTGTTAACTTGCATTTCCATCCACATTACAATATCTGTTGAGGTTTTGTGCCATTTAGAACTTACTGTGACCTTTTATTTTGTTGCCATGTTGTAAAGCTCTGCATACAGTTTTGGTAGTACCTTTGCCCTATTTGTTTATCTTACAAGAAAGGGGTTCTTGTTATAACATTATAGTATTACACATAAATGAATGCAATAAATTATTTTCTCTTTCACTGAAACTATGCTTGAATCAACTATTTCATCTACTGAAGAAATAAGTAATTCCCACCTAAGCTTCAATTCAAGCTAAAATGGACAGAGCGACATGGAGTTTTTAAAATAATCCTCTCGGTATCATTGCAATTTTGCTCAATCAAAGTTTTTACGTCAGCAATGCGAGATTTTGTTCGCATCAACAATGAACTCTTGGATACCACCCCCTCTAGATGTTTATTGGACACGATCTTCTTTTTTTACAAGTAGACATGACACGATCATCTATACCATTAGTTATTATTACTTATTATTATCATGTTCTAACGTTAAAAGAAAACACTTGTTCAATATAAAGTGAATTATTGTAGAGCCAACCCGAATGTCCAACTCTCATCCGACTTGGATGAATATATGAGCAATTAGGTGTTTTAAATTTTCGAATGATGATATCTTATTTCTATAATAATATGAGTTATATATGAATAGGACAATCGAGTTGGACCTATAGTAATACTAAAAAAACCCGAATGAGTACTAAGTAAAATTTGTCAATCCCAAGTTGAAGTTATGCCTCACGGCTCGTGCAGCACCAAAGATGCATGCATGAGTCGGTGCTTCCTAAATATAATTTCATAAACAGGCATGGCAACAATGCACATGTGCTTGGTCCTCGTGGGGCTGCTACAGTTGGATCCTAACCTCTTCCAAGCACACCGTGCCATGCATTCTTATTCAGAAACTCTTTGCCAACTAACAGCTGCTACGTGACGGCCATGTTCTCCAATCGTTAATGAATCGTTCATCATCCGCCACGGGCCACAGGCTCGTTTTCAAACAGGCGAAGTGGGGAGCACGCGCGTTTTCTTTATCCGGGAAAGCAACAAGAAATATGTTATCGCCATGTGTTCGGTATCGCATTCGCATGTATCGATTTGCCCTGTTGCGTTGTAGTATGGCATAATTCGGTTGGACGCGAACTGGATTGCTCTTTGAATCGATGCCAGAAAGAAAATGTGTGAAGTGGGGGACCTTTTTGGAGATATTTGACCGGAACTGTTTTCAGAATTACGCATGCGTTGCGAATTCCAGTGCGCTAGCATTGCATTGCACTTATGATCAGTACGACTCCACACACATTATTCTTTGTTTTCCCATGTTGCCAGCGGCATGCGCGGACAAAACTTTCTCTTACAATATTTTACATTGCGGCTGACGTGAAGGCTAAACAAATCGGAGAACAATCTCGACAGGCGCTGGAACCATGTAGAGACGAGCCTATATTTTTTGCCGCTCTCCTGCAAAGCAGGGGCGGCAAGTTCCGTCCGGTAGCGTATAGAAAACCTCCCTGATTACCTTTCAGAAAGCGAGAATCTTTCATAGATCTGCGAGAGAATTCTTTTAGTTTTCTTGATTGATGAGAGCGAGTCCCTCTCGATCATGCATGACACGGCAACAGCGTTGCATCGGTTGGGACAAAGGTGCGAGATGCCATCTCCGCATCCCATTATATAAAGGAATTAGCAGTTAAGAACACGAACTGCGTGCTTGCTGCGAGATTCGTCCTGGGGCTGTAATTTAGTATAACGACCAAGCTTGTAAGTATACGCGCGTGTACGTACGTAGTAACTCCTGTTGTTAGTCTTACTGAAAACTTCAAAACTGCCCAAAGCTGATACTGGATTCTACGTGCTCCTGCTCCCGTCCACTGGAATCAGAGGACGCTACCGTGCGTATCAGAATAAAAGTACTGAACTCCACTAAAACACAAGTTTTGCCTAGACCGTGCACTAGACTAGAAAACTCAAGCATGCGCGAATGTGTTACTGTACCTTCAAAATATTCATTTATTTCTCATTTAGTACTGGCAAGCTGATCTGGAGATGCTCTTCAGGAACCACTTGTAAAATATAGGCCGGTGTGGCTCGTAAGTAACGAAGAAGAGAATTTATGCTTTAACACTGATCCACAGTAACTCATCTGCTCTGAAGGCCCAATTGCCCAAGGCTTTTTCTAAATGAAACTTTTAAATGAAAAGAAAAAGAAAGAAGTGAATTTGTACTGCTATCTTCCTACGGGACATCAGATGAGGAGTGCTTTTTGAGAAAAAAGTGATTGGGTTTTTCCCGCACTCGGTTGATTTTATTATTTGTTCTGCATTATGCCATTTTTAGGAGCTGCAATTACCCCTCCTAGTCAAGACACAGTAGTCAGTAGGAAAGGCACTGCAAAACGGACACAACATGATATGCAATTCTACATCCATCAGCACTCAGCTTAAGGAAGTGGCACGCCCGTCGCTAGAAAGCTAGATGCCTAGATGGCCCGAATCCAATACGCATTAAATTTTTTTATCTCATGTATTTTCTATAGAAAAAAAATTGTCTTTTGTTATTTATTTTGTTTGCCATTTTATGTCTTAACAGGTCTGTATTTACTTTCATAGACCCGATAGCTGTTGCCCGTTCTTATTGATGAAACAGGTATGTGCGAGAGTCCCAATAACTTTCAGTCGACTGAAACCTAACAACCGACATTATATAAAGGGATCAACACAGTTAAGAACACGCGTCTGTGTGCCTGCTGCGAGATTCGTCCTGGACTGTAATTCAGTATAACTACCAAGCTTAGTAGAATATGTGCGTACGTACGTAGTACTACTCCTGTTGTTTAGTCTTACCGAAACTGCAAAACCGCCTAAAGCTGATACTGGATTCTAAGTGCTCCTGCTCGGGTCCACTAGAATTACAGGATGCTACGGAGTGTATCAAAATAAAAGTACTAAACTTCACTAAAACACGAGCATTGCATAGGCTGCGCGGAACAAAAACCTGACTAGTCCACTATCAAACCCCATTACCTTCTTCTTCCTCCAGAAAAAAATATACTTTCTTCTCGTCCGTCGGCCACCACCTCTGCCTCCTCAGCCCATCTCTCCCCGACGGCATCTCGCCGCACCAATCCCACCTCCGCCCATGGCAACCATCGGCGCCTGACAGCCCTTCGCCGCCCACCAAGACGCCACCACCACGCTGACCCCGCCCACCCCTAACTTGCCTAGGAAGCTTGCCCCATCCGGCATATCCACCGTTGTAACACCCCAACATATTTGAAACCTGTAGTAGTTGTGGAAGTGGTCTATAAAGTAAAGTGAGGATCGGCTGAACTAGCAGCCGCTGTGGCTGTGGGCTGCGGCTGCAACAGTCAACAGTAACAAGTTGCGGCTGTTGAAAAAAACTTTAGTGGTGGATCTTCTATACCATGCAACTATAGAGCCAATCAAAGGGTCCTGAGCCAACACATGTGGTTAATATACAAACTGGTTAAACGACTAGCAAAAATAATTTTATAACAACAATAAGACTGAATTGTTATTCAATAAATTTTTCATCAGTGACACTCAGCAAGTTGTTAAACTAAACAATAAGTTAATCCTGTTACAAAATGACAATCTGTTAATAGCATATCTTAATTACAGACATAGAGACCGGCTGTAATCCAATCACGAACAATACTAATATCATCCGTGGATGTAGCCTCTAACCAATATTGTGCTTCTTCTGGTAGCCCGCATAGGCCATCAAGGAGGCTCTCATCCACATCCATATCTGGTTCGTTGTTGTCCAATGCAAAATTATGGAGGGCGAAGCATGCAACAATAATCTTTGATTGCTTGTCCATAGGATACAGTGGAATACCTTTTAGAATCTGCCACTTATTTTTCAGAACACCAAACGAACGTTCAACAACATTCCGCAAAGAAGAATGGTAGTAATTGAAAAGCTCACACAGATTTTCTGGACCTTTCTCATTAAACTTTGTCAAATGATATCTATTCTTCCGATACGGGGCCATGTAACCCTGACGTAGTGGGTAACCAGAATCTACCAGGTAATACTTACCTACACAACAACATGAGTCAAGTTTCGTGCATTAACCTTGTACACACAAAAAAATACTTGTCTTTTAGACTCAGGTACGAACCTTGGGGTGGGTGTGGAAATTATTTTTGAGTGGTTTGTCGCCTCCCTGAATACAGCCATGTCATGAGCAGACCCCCTCTTACCTGTTGCAACAAATGTAAACCGCATATCCATGTCACATACAGCCATGACATTCTGGCTAGTGAACCCTTTCCTGTTGATAAAATCATCATGTGCAACCTCATGTACTGTCACTGGAATAAGAGTTCCATCTATGGCTCCTATGCATCCATCAAAATATGGTGAGAACCTACGTAGTTTCGGATGCACATTTGTGAAACTACTGTCTGCTGGCTTAATAATTGTACGTGCAAAAGATATCATAACCTCCAGCACCTCTCCAAATTTCCTACTCACTGTATCTTGTGACCTACCAAATTGCTCGGACATCTGTCTTTGGCTTTGTCTTGTTCCACATGCCCATAGGAACATCGCTAATGCTTCTATTGATTCACACCGACTCGTTGATTTCAAACCATGATTAGTCACCAATATGTTATGCAACTTGTGGAATGCAGATGGATGAAGACGGAAATTTTTATAGCACTTCTTGTTGTTGGAGAGTTTAAGAGCTACCCATTGACGACCTGTAGGTCCAAAAAAACCTTTGTAAGTTTGTCATCCCAATCCGCACGTCCTTCAGCCATCTGTGTTTGTAGGTCTGAGTACACGACACCGAAGAAACAATTTGAACTGCTACATAAATTTGTAACTCCTAAAATTAACACCGAAGAAACAATTTGTTCACCGTATAAATTCATCTATGAAGCACAAGAACTAAGCGAGACACCAACTGGACAATTAGCATTGAATAAATAGCATAGTCTGGTGTTCTCTAATGCTACGGACGCACTAACCGCAAAAAAAATAATGCTTCAGCCGCACATACCTAATTACATAGGGATGAAGAGGCGATGCATAGGATAATGTAGAAGCCGAATTAAAGCATGAAAACAGCTATCACAGATCCACGCAGGAAAAAATAAGACCAATGCAGTCTACTCACGTTGGATCTGCAGGAGGACGAAGTGGCCAGATCGACACGACGCGGTGTCGTATTGTTCGACAGCGGAGAAACAAGCTCCTTGACTTGGGGCGCTGGCGAGGTGGCGACGAGGCTGGAGCCGGTCGGCGGCGACCGTAGGAATTCCGCTCGGAGGACTCGAAGGCCGCGTACAGGAGAGAGTTGTGGATAAGAAATCACGTGAGCAGCGAACAACGAATCCTTCGTTCGGCTGCCGCACGGCTGTTTTCGGCTGCAGCCGATCGGCTAGGCTGTGCAGCTGCAGCCCAAAACGCAGCAGCCAAAGGAAACGATCGGGCCCATTAAAAGTTTAGGTGGGTAAGAGTCGAGCATATAACCCTCGTTCCAACTATAGCTACCACTCGCGAGTTAGAGTTTTCCTTATATAAAAGGATCAACAATTAAAAACACCAACTGCATGCATGTTGTGAGATTCATCCTTAATTGTAACAGTACTAAATTAGAGGACGCTACCGTTCATATCAGAATAAAAGTATTGAATTTAACTGAAACACGAGCTTTGCATAGACTGTGCGAAATCGAAACTGTTTGCGTTGTGCATGCACTAGACTGCTAACAAACTTAAGCTTGCACAAACTGTACCTTTAAAGTATTCATTATATTTCCCTTTTAGTATCGAGTGCAGTAGACTAGATACTGTTTCGGAGCAAATTATAGAATAGGTCAACGTCAAGAAGAGGATTTGTGCTTTAACATTGATATACAGTAACTCATTTGCTTTCATATAAGGAGGCCCAACTACCTAAAACTTTCTCTACAGAGTACAACTTTTACTAGAACAGGGGCATATGTCCATCCTAATTTAATTATTATTACTATAATATGTCCATCCTAATTTAATTATTATTACTATGATTAAATATACTTATTAAATTTCTAATTGAACTATTAAACACATTAAATCAGTTATAGATATATAATATTAATGTGTCACAATTTCTCTGAAATGACAAGAATTTTGCTAGTTCACATGTACCTTCTTCATAAATGAGAGTTTGACAGAAAAGGCAATCATCATACATGAGGGGCTGGCTAGGACAATACTTGTAGCTAGGAAATGAATGAACTAGAAATATTATCGCGTCAAAGACCAAATCTCACAGTACACCTATAGAAAAGAACTCCTAGCTTGAGTAGCCAATGCTCTAGCTAGTGAGGGGAGCATCAACACAACACGGAGCATGTAGAATAATCTAACGGTGCCACAATCATCTAGTACACACACTGTACCGACGCATGTATTCAGTTCAAGTGGATTTGTGCTTTAATATTGATGTACAATAACTCATTTGCTTATAAGGAGGTCCCTTTTACGAACACAGGGGCATATGTTCATCCTAATTTCATTATTTATTACTATGATTAAATATACCTATTAAGTTTCTAATTATACTATTAAATATATTAAATCAGTTATAGATATATCATATTAACGTGTCAAAAATA
Source organism: Chloris gayana (assembly GCA_031894775.1). NCBI lineage: Eukaryota > Viridiplantae > Streptophyta > Magnoliopsida > Poales > Poaceae > Chloris > Chloris gayana. Next base: position 189,561 of record JAUNZO010001619.1, read on the forward strand.
TAACTTCAAGTACATAAATATCAAATTTATGCATCATGTGTTAGACAACAGTTTGAGCACATCACGTGTGGGGACATGCTTATGTGATATTTACCTTTTTTCTAAAAAAACTTTAAAATGGAAAGAAAGAAGTGAATTCGTACTCCTATCTTCCCACAGAGCATCAGATGACGTGTGGGTTTTTCAAAAAACGATTTAAACCTCTCATGTTTTTTCTGCACTTTTTTATTTTATTATTTGGTTTGCATTACACCAATTTTTAAGAGCTCCAATTACCCCTCCTAGACAAAAGACACAATAGTCAGTAGGATGGACACCCAATATGAAATGCAATTCCACATCCGGACACTCAACTTAACACTGACTCCAACAGTGGAGGAGACTCAAAACCTATATTGGGTGTTGAGTCTCCTCCATGGATAGGACTAAAAAACCATCAATCTCGAATAAAAGGCCAAAAACATTCTTCTTCCTCCTTGTCTCGCCACCGCCCTAGTTTGCCAAGGCCACAAGCCACCGTCTGCCACGACCAAGCATGCTGTCGCGCCCACGTCATCGCTCGCTGAGACCTCCTCCCGTGCCACCGCGGTCGCCTACCGCTCGCACTCCATGACCAACACCGCCGCCATGTAATATTCCCGGTCTCTGCTCCTCCCTTTTTTATTGGATCTGATCTCGTCTCCCCGCTCCTCCTTCCCCTAGGTTGTTGCCTGCTGCTGCTACCTGAGGCAACGTTGTGCGGTGGCATGTGGACAGAACAAGCTTAACAGTTGTGCAGGTGACCGCAGGAGACCGAGGACGTGATGGATAGCAATACAAGGCGCCCCATTTCTAGGTCACGGGACGGTGAGTGCCAAAAATAGACATGCTTATTTCAACCACTTGTTGGAGGATTGAATTTCAAGTTAGGTGACCCATTTTGAGTATGAGGTGCCCAACAGGACATCTGTTGGAATTAACCTGAGTATCCTTAGCGTTCCTCCGAACCAAATATACATGATTTGGTTTGATTTTTTACGATTTGCTCCTCACAATGCTGGTACGTCCCACTTAAGAATTAAACTACTAGTTTCTTCACTGTTGCATGCAGAAAAAATGTTACTTTCTCCGTCCTAAAATGTAAGCATTTGTTGACTTTTCAAAATTACGTTTGACTATAAGTCTTATTCAAAAAAGTTACAAAAATATTGATTTTTATATTTTGTTTTATTGTTAGATATATTTCAAATGCAATGGATTTGTTTTTATATTTTTATAAATTTTTGAATAAGAGAAGCATCCAATTAAAATCCTGAACAGTCAACAAATGCTTACATTTTGGAACAGAGAGAGTATGCTCGATGAGGTTTTGGCCTTGGGAGCAACATCGAGGCACGAGTAAATTTTTTTTGTTTGGCATGGTTCGACTGAAATCGAATCAAATTTATAGTTCGCCTTTCGTGTCGGACACGTAGGGTCTATAGTCTGCCTCTATTCATCATCCGATTTTTCACAAAACTGCTAGTGCTCGGGCGCTTAAGGTAGTGGAACGCTGGATGTCGTTAGTAGTCGTAAAGCAAGATGGCCCGAATCCAACCCCATGCTAGATGGGCCCGCGACGCCTTCCATACCGCCATCGATATAAACTTCTCAAGTAGCGATTTTTGTCGGCTAGAGAAGAGGATTCTACACCCATGCGTCTCTCCTCTCGTTAGGGTTCTCCACCGCCGCCCAAAACTCCTCCGCCGTCGTCGTCATCGGGGCTCCCTCCTCCACCCTAGCTCGCTGTGGTGGCTAGGGAAGGGAATCACCCCTCCCCTCTCTAGCCTCGCTCTCTCTCTCTCTCTCTCTCTCTCTCTCTCTCTCTCTCCGCCCGTCCCCCTCTAGTAGTAGTAGATCTAGGTCCTCTACCCCAAAAATGGTGGCACTTCGCGGCAATTCCTCCCTCCTTCGACCACTTCCTCGGGCCGTCGGTATCCTTCTCATCGCCGACGTGCTCCTGCTCCCCCTCTTCGGTCGAAGTCGCAGGTGATGGTGAATAATATAAAGCTCCCATCCATCCATCCTCCCCCTCACCCCATCCTGTCACACCACGGCCAATGTTTGTGGCGGATTCCGACAAGACTCCACCGGATTTGTGCTCGGGTGAGGCTCCTCGACAATCCATTCCATCACCCCCCCCTCTCGTGTCCCGCCGTGGTCACCGCCCATATCACCCCGCCATCCCCTCCCTTCCCACCCCATCACCCCCTATCATCACCTTCCCCCGTCCTCCCCCACTCCACCACCACTCACATCGCGCCCCCTTGCCACCCTTGTAGACCACACGGACGTTGCCTCTCACCCTACAAGGACAACCCACCCCGTTCCACTATTATGTGTAGGGGGCGTTTTTAGTACAATCAAGGAACCCCTCCCCGCCATGTTTGCCTTCTTGACCTGTTGCAAAGAGGATGGTCATAGCATCAACGAGGCAGACCCCGAACCGTATAGGGGATTGCTGGTTCTGGATCGACACATCCATGCTCTGCTGAAATCTCACTCTACGCACCCATTTGCCGGCAAAACGACGTTACCGGAACTTTGCCCATTATCCATGCACATTTTCCAAGTAAGGTAATGGTAATTTCAGGTTGGTTTATCTCTAATCGTGGATGGAACACCCCCCTCCCCCCTCCCCCGCGCGCCCCCTACAACATCTCCGTCATTCGGGTTGAGCTACATGTGAGCTCCTCGGATTGAATGATGGAGTGTTCTCTACACTAGCTAGTTCGCTTGAGCCCGGTCTATGAGATCTACAACTCCAAACTTTACAACCTCAAGTGCCAAATTCGTGGAGGTAGTAGGAGGGACCACCAATAGGTCAAGCGGCGAGCACGTCGGAGGTCATTGGAAGATGTCAACGCTGCGGTTATACATCGGACTCTCTTTTCGGTATCACAGCTAGTCTCGGCGACAACATATGCACCATCTGTGTCCATCCTTTCATCATTGTTGCCTTACTTTGGCTATTTCAAGGGGCTAGTTTTGGTAGATCTTTAGTGCAAATCCCCGTAGGCACTCTGATCAGTGCTTCTGCCATCACGAACTGATCAGTGCTGGAGAAGATAACACGGACCCATCCACCATATACTATATCAAGTTCATCAGTCAATCACACCTTCCGGTTCTTGCCTGCTATTTCAGACCTATTTAAATTTGATTACTGTGCTTTGTATGTGCGTTTTATGAAGGAATACAGGGATGTCGTCTTGAAACTACCTTGAATGCTAATATAATGTTGTATAACACATGACAGAGTATATTAGTTGGAGATCTATGGAACTCATGGACCAACCTAGATAAAGGAGCTTTCACGTTCCACAACCCGAGTCACAGCCGTCTCCTTTTCCCCGTCCAGAAATATGTGCTATGAATAGGTGAGCTCTGAATTTCATTGCAATTTAATTAGTATATTGTCTTTTAATTGAGTTGTAGACTTTAGATCATACTGACCCAACTATTCTTTTTTGTTCTTAGTAGCTTTGTTTTCACTGAGTGTGTCACACAAATTCTTTAGAGGGCTCTCTGATTCTCTTCACTTTTATATCAGATTGCTGTAATACGTAGTGTCCCTGTTATAGTGATCTCGGAGAGAAAAGGTTCTTTTGTATGAATTGTATATGTTTGCAGGCTGGGATGCCCAAGGTCATGTTATTTTGCAAGGTCTAAATCTGTGTTTCAGTGGAGTTTCAATATGTATATATTCATCTAATGAAATGAATGGCATGAGCAGCAGTTAAAGATTACCCCTATCAGTAACTTATTTTCAATCATATGCAGTTTCTAGATTTTTCACCACCTTTTCTGGATCATCCTTCACCAATACAAAAAAAAAAACTACACCTTTGCCTCCGATTATGTTAGGTCTTCTCACAAATCAGTCATCTAATCCTCAACATTCATGAGCTTTTTTTGCTGCAGGACATCGCTGAAAGCTCTATGTATGGGTTTATGGTCACGACTGTATGCACTTCGTATGTTGAACTTGAAACAATTCATCAGCGTTCAACTCCAACAATCTGACTTTTGATACAATGCACAATGCTATATTTTCACAGGTTATAAGTCCACATAGCTGCTTGAATGTATGACGGTACGGGATAATGAAAAAATGTAACATTGTTAAATATTTGACCTTTCCTATTTATTCAAGTTATCTCGTCCCCTACTTTTTGTGCTTATTATTTCTTTTGCTTGGCATATGTACTCAAAATGATAGCTACAATGCTTTATATATATATTTTTTTACCATGAGTGGAGCAATTATTTGTTGTGTTAATGTAGTACTTTCAAAGTCTGGACTTTAGCTTTCTTATTGTTTTTCATTTGTGAAAGTAACGTTTGAAACTCACGCAGCAAGGCACGAAGTATCATCTAGTCTAGTTAATGTAAAAATGAGTACACCTTCTTAAAAAAAAACTTCTCAAGTAGTGAGAAATTGCGTGGTCCGTGGCTCGCGGTGCCTGTACACTGCATCCGCGCACGCGGCCGTAGTCGCATGCGCGGGCGCCGCGGAAGGTCACCAATCCCAACGCCCGCGCGGCGTTGCCAACTTTCCCAGCCTGGCAACGTGCCGGACGCTGGGAGCGGGGAAGAAGTCCGCCCGATCTCTTCCGATCTGCTCGTGGAGAGACGAGGAATACATACAGTGGATAAGTGGAGGCAGCGGCGGGCACATGATTAGCTAGCCACTTGCTTCCATTGCCCGTCAAATTCTGGATTAATTAGCCAACGTGCGCACGCTCGGTTGTGCGCCGCGGAAGCCGTCTTTTCTTCTCCGTCGTGCGGTCATGGTTGTACCTTCGCTCTCGGATCCTGCTTTTTCTAGTCTTTGTTTTAAGGTTGTCCAACTCTGTTAGCCCCTCTATCTACTACTACTACTACTACTACTACTACCACCACCAAAAGCTGCTTTACGTAACAACAAGTGGGGTGCAATCGATTGCCTTTATCACCTCTTCGGTACCAGAACATTGGACCGCGCGTTCCTCGTTCCTGCTTCTGCCCATAGCTTCGTTTGGCCGAGGAAGCGGTTGGTAAATGAAAGGCAACACGAGTACTACGCGACATCGAAATAGGGAGCTGCATTGTCTTCAAAAGAAGAAAAAAAATAAGGCGACAGAAATGGTGTGCATCTCGAGCGAAAGATGCCTAAAGTGGCCCATGATTACCGACCTCTCAGTTGTAGGCCCGTGCATGCTTCTAGGCCCAATACCATGGAGGAGGCCTTAGTTTCTTGTGCATTCCCGGGCCACAATTGAGCGAGCCTCTCTACGACCTAGCTCTCCTAGTCCTTACGGCCTATGGGCCTCCCGTTCAGAGAAGCCTAATGGGGATCGAACGACCGAGATTCAGCATCCTCAGGACGGGCTGCATCCTGGCCGTTCCAACCGCGTATATAAGAGGCCGAATGTTCGGGAGACGCGCGCATTGATCCCCTCCGCCGCCGCAGCCTCTCCATCCGCGTCTCTTCGCCTGTGCGCAAAGGTTGAGGTACGCGTGCGCCAATCCCAACCCCGCTTCGTCTTCCTCGTTCAACGGTTTCCTGTGAAATTCTGGTTGGAGTAGGATCTAGCGCAAAGGTCTCTGGCGATATGTGGAATTACTTGGCCAATTTTCGCATTTCGTGTGTGGCAGAATCGTTTCTAGGATGCGACGGCATGTTATCTGACAAATTGGATTCTTACGTTCGCTGATGATGAATCATTCGCGGTGTTGTGTAAAGGATGGAATAGTGTCACTTCGATTGTGAAGTAGTATTGGAATTCACTTCGGTTTTAGACTGAAACCTGAGAATTCGAGTTAGAGCACATCCGAACTGCTGCATGGGGCTAGGTGACTTGGGGGCTCAGCTCGAGAATTTTTTATGGTTGATTTGAGCCGGTGAATTGAATCCTAAAGGTGCTTTCAGAATAATGCCTAGTTTGAACTGGATTTACTTTTGTAGTTACATCCCTATCAATCCCTTAATCTATCTGTGTTGTTTGTTTATTTCAAAACGATTAGAGAAATGGCGTCTTATTAGCTCTTTCATGTTGCAGTCACTTCGTGGCCCTGATTATCTGCTTTTTCATTACATGTTTTTGGCGTGTATGCTGAGATAATCTGACATATGCCCGAATTGCATTTCTGTAGCTTCCACGATGAAGGTGATCGCTGCCTACCTGCTTGCTGTTCTCGGTGGGAACACTTCCCCGACTGCTGATGATGTTAAGAACATCCTGGAATCAGGTATTTCTGATTGGGTGATTGCAGATGCTGTTTGTACATGTTCTTCTAAGATTTTGTTTATTTTGCTTGTCCTAAAACTTGGCGTATTTTGCATGTTGTATAAATTAGTACTATCTTGCTCTCCAATCTCTTGACAGTATGACAGTCAAGGATTTTCTCAGTTTTTCCCTATTATTATCTCAACAAGGTTTAAATACGTAGACCATATTGAAAGTGTTGAACCAGCGAATTGTATTGATGTACAAGGGTACCTTTATATAGGCATTACAGAGACGCAGGGGATTGCTGTGCGTTGGTTAACAGCTATCTATACAGTTGGTTAGATCCTATGCATGCGGGAGCGGTAGACCAGGAGGTCGCCGAGAGAACCGGTCTTAGACGTGAGAATCGGTCGTGCTGTTGCTGGAGTCTTGACTTGGAGTAGTCACCACGATTACACATGCTTCTTATGAATGCACTGATACCTTTGACGTTTCTTATATCTGTGATAATCTATCTATATATCTGTATATATCTGTATAATGTTGATAGCAGAAAGATTGTGGGAGCTCACTCATTGTCTGTGAATTATGCGAGAAGTTGTAGTTTTAGGACATGTATATATGCCGTGCCTTAACATCCATCCATTTCCATGTTCTTTTCAGTTGGGGCCGAAGCTGATGAGGAGAAGTTGCAGTTCCTTCTCGCAGAGCTCAAAGACAAGGACGTAACTGAAGTGATTGCAGCTGGAAGGGAGAAGTTTGCCTCTGTGCCTGCTGGTGGTGGAATGGCTATGGCAGCTCCAGCTGCAGGTGGTGGTGCTGCAGCACCTGCTGAAGAGGCCAAGAAGGAAGAAAAGGAAGAAGAGAAGGAAGAATCTGATGATGTAAGTATTGTTCTTCTGGCAACTGTTCCACTTTTTATGCCTGCAAGTACCTGGAGCAAGCTTATCCTGTTAGCTAGTTATATCTGTTTCATCCGATATTAACATTGGTCGTGGTTCTTGTCATAAAACTTATCCACTAGTTTTTGTCGTGGTTCTTGTCATTGCAGCCATGTTACTTTATCCACTGCTACATGTTGCAACTTACAAGTGCTTAAATTTAGGATTGTATACGTCATGTATGCCTGAAGTAGCACTTATAAAGGAATATCATGCTTCATGCCAGTTAATTCCTGTTTGAGCATTTTTCTACAATTTTTTCTTTGGTGTAATTACTGTTACTTCGTATTGATACTCCTGTTGACCTTTGTGCAGGACATGGGTTTCAGCTTGTTCGATTAAGTGCTGCAGCATACTATTTTCTACGGTTTTATGGTATCCGCAAAATATGAACCAATGTTAATATGGGATGATTGTGCTATTTTGCGCGAGACAGCCAATGTTTAGTATCTATGTCCTGGTTTGTGAGTACGGCTCTTCAGGAGTCTAGAAAGGTTTACGTAGTAGTCTGCATAAATTATTCAGCATGTATATGCTCGCTATATTCAGACCTCGTAATATGGTTGGTTTCATGTATCAAAGTTCCCTGGGAATATGACAGCCCGCTAGTCAGCTGCCGTCTTTCTTATTTGGTTGTGGAATTTGGACGTGGGGAACAGTCAAAACATGTGTTGGATAATATTCGGTTAGGAAGTCTGGTAACTGCGAATGGTAACTGTCCTGGAATCTACGTTGGACCTGAATGGTGAAACGAAATTAGGCTTAGCAAGGTGGTCATCTGAACCTTTTTTTTTTTTTTTTGAAGGGAAAGAAACTTTCATTAACCGAATGCCGCCTGAAGATCAGTGGCAACCAAATTGTTTACAATGTTTGGGAAACTCTCTGGCCAGGTCATGACCACACCTGCTCCTAACTCACACCCAAACTTGAGCGTGGACGGTGTAACACCCGGGTTTCACTAAATTCAGTAAATAAGAGGAATTTTGCTTCACGAAAAAGAACTCCATTTGTTGACAGATCAAAGGTCGCTGAATTCAATGCTTCTTTTAGATTGAGAGCATCTGTCTCCAGCTCCACTTTCACACACCCAACCTCTGCTGCATAAATGAGCTCATGTAGTGCTGCCATAACTTCAGCTTGCAAAGCATTGGCGCACCTTGAAATATTTCCTGCTCCTGAGCCAACAACATGGCCTTCATGGTTCCTGATTATAAAACCCCAGCCTCCCATTCCAGAGTCAGCCACAAAGGAACCATCGATATTGATCTTTACAAAATCTACTGCCGGTGCACTCCATGCTTGGTTGTGACCCTGTGTTTGTGTTGTCTGCGATCTCAGTTGTAGAAATTCTGCAAACTGCACTCGTATCCAGCTGGCTGTTGCTCCCGGGCAGCGGTGGTCATCTGAACCTTAGTTTAACTCTTGACAGTCGCCCCCGTCTCTAGAGATGAAAGTGGATCAGATAATATTATTTTCAAATTCTAATTCAAAATTATTTGTTGAATTCAAAACGAAGTGGATAATATGCGGATCATAATTTTTTGGATGTCAGCATGATCCGAATTCGGACTGAAGGCAGAACAGTTGTTAGAGAATAAATATTATACATGTAATCATAGAGAAATACATGTTGAGCAATAATTTAAACAATAAAATTTTCCAAGAGTAATATATAAAGTATAAAAGTTGATTAGAGTGTCCATACAAAACACGAACATGTTGTACATTCAATCCCTTTTAGTCGAGAAATTACATATTTTATTTATAATTATGAGATAATTATATTTTAAACTTCAGTTAATCTGTTTGTAATTATCAAATAATTCATATCCTTCAATTTTATTAATACCAACTCCTATCCTTCATCTGCATGTTATCCAATTTAGATTATCCTTACCTATGAATACATTTTAGATACTTTCTTTAAGAATCAGATTTGGAAATTATTCACACCCCTGCCTCACTTTCGGGGCGTGTGGCGTAGTGAAGCTGCAAGAAGGAAGGGGGTCAACCACCGGCCGTCACGTGAGTACATGCGTGATCGTGCGTGCTCTTGCCCACAGCCACCACCCCGTCAGGTAGGGCAGGGCAGGCGTACCACGGGACGCGCAAGCCAAAGCAGAAAGCGCTTGGGTCGGTCGGCGGTCGCGCCACAGGCAGAATCGCGTCGCTTCGGATGCCACTGGCAACGCTGACTTCCCTTCCCGAGCGCTTTAAACGAGGACGAGCATTCCGCGGGCGCGGTTGCTGTGGCCGTTCGTGCTCGGCCGGGATGGCGGCGGACGCGACGACAGCCATGACCATCGACTTCCTCCGCGCGCGCCTCCTCTCCGAGCGCTCCGTCTCCCGCGCGGCCAAGGAACGCGCCGACCAGCTCGCCAGGCGGGTAAGTGACCGCCACGCTTACGATTCCCCGTCCCCTTCCCGTCCGCATTGTCGGCTGGTAGCTCATGGTAGCCATTTCTGCAGGTAGCGGAGCTGGAGGAGCAGCTCCGGGCGGTGACGGCGCAGCGCCGCAAGGCGGAGCGGGCGGCCGCGGAGGTGCTCGCCATCCTCGACTCGCAGGGCTTCGGCCGCCTCTCTGAAGCCTCGGACGACTCCGGCTCCGACGGCGAGGTCGACGCCGGGGGCCCTGAAATCGAAAGGGTCCGCGGCGGCGGCAATGCCCGCGGGGATGCCCCGGAGGACATGCTGTCTGGGTCGGAGCTGGGAGGCCAGGCGTCGGCGGCGGCTGAGGCCGGGGGACTGTCGTGGAAGGGCCGCGGGGCGGGCCACGAATGGGAGAGGCGGCGGCCGCTGCCGCAGCAGCAGAGGGGCCGGCAGCTCAGGCAGAGGCAGGGCCATGGCCACAGGAGGGGCTACTTGTACCCGCGCGCCACGGATTCTTCCCCCAAGTACCACCCGGGGCAGTCGTGCCGGAAGATCAAGAGGAAGGAGCTGAGGTCCAAACACTGCATATTAGCACTCAAATTCGGTGACAATTGGTGATCTGCAGTTTGTACTGGCTATTTGATATGTAGTCTTATCATTGTTTCGGTTGACAGATCTCAGAGGGAGGACAAGGAGGATATTGCTGGGGAGAGCGCGGAGGAGCACCAAGAGAGATCAGATTGTACCGTCTGCACTGACGAGCAGCCTGATTTGGATGGTGAGGCGAGCCAAGATGGGCGAGGTTTTTCCAGCAATGGAAGAGGTGAGGATGGGGAAATGGAGCGCGTGCTCGAGAAGCAGGCTGAGCTCATTGGGCAGTATGAAGCCGAGGAAAATGCTCAAAGGGAGTGGGAGAAGAAATTCAGTGAGAGCCGAGATTCAACCGTGGTATGCACTCTCCCTTCAGATATGTTGCATTACTGTACATTTTGTCGCATGTTCAAAGATTATTAACCTTACACCACATGTTTATTTCGAGAACAGACGGTGGATTTTCTATTTGGTATTAAGATCTATGAAGGGAATAAAAATTAAAAACCAAATAAGTAACTTAAAGCAGCAATATACGAAAACAAGGCTAAGGTTAAAACCTAGAGGCACTATACAAAATTAGAATACAGTCTTTTTACTGTGTATTTTTTTCCACCTTTGAAACTTTGTGTTGACGGTTGATCTGTTCTGGAATAAGTCGTTACCTATAACACGAAATGTTTTCTGTTAGTGTGAGCCAAATGATTTTCTTACTTCATTTGTTGTCTTGACCTTTGATTGACTGGACAGATAAAATCAAAACAGGCATTTCCATGTTTTGCACTGACTTATGCTCCATCCTCCAGGATAGTGTTAACTTAAGCAATAAACTAAATCAGATGGAAAATGCTTGTGTTAAGAGGGGAACCACACAGATTATGGATAAAGAAGTGTTTTGTGAACAACCAAGATCAAATGAGAACAATCACTCCGGCGTCAACAAACTCTCTGAATATCGGCCAGATGACACTGTTTCAGGGTTGCTCCCAAATGCAGCAACGGATTGTGCTGTTGAGGAGTGCAAGGTTGATGAGTCCGATCTCGGTTTTAAAAAGGTTACTGCAACAGTTTCTTCAAGCGGTGGTGAATTGCATGTTCGGAAGGATGTATTGGCAACTGAAAGTTACCTTGAAACTGTTGAAGGGACTTGTAATAATATTGAAAAATCAGTTCCTTCACCCCAAGAAAGCTGTTATAGCAGCCTAAATGCAGGACAAAATAGCAGCAAAGGAGATGGAAATTCAGACAGCGGTTCAAGCTACAATGTGAATGCTTGCTCTTCTAGGTGTTACATAAACACACCTTCAGTTGGGAGCCCATCATGTGACACCCCTAAAAGTGAAGTCTCAGAATGGAGCTCATCATGCTTCCATAACCATACTGACAACCAGCTTGATACACAACTGTATCAATCATCACGCAGTGATGTGGGAGGTGTTCTAGAGGCTCTTCAACATGCCAAAATGTCTCTCAGAGAAAAATTGAGCAGGCCAAGCCCACCCAGCCAGAATATGTTGGCACTTCCAGCACAGGAGGATAGATACACAATTGATGATTTGCCAGTCACTGAAATGCAACTTTCACTCAGCAGATCAACTCCTCTCAGCCATCAAATATTGGCAGTACAAGCACCGCCGTACTACCTAAATAGGACTGCACCACAGGGTGATACAAAAGTACCAGTAGGTCAAGCTGGTTTGTTTCGTGTGCCAACTGATTCGTTTCCCACAAATTGCATGGCCTCAACTGATGGCTATGGTTCAAGATTCAGTTCGACAGGAAGAACCCAATTCAACACATCACCAAGCTACACTGTTACTCATATCAGGTCAACTTCACCTATTTCTCAATATGGTTCTGGGTGTTATAGTACTTTTTTGCTGCCGATGCCTACGGCTGATGGGTGCAGCATCCCAGAGTCAGATTTCAGAATAGAGGATGCTTCATTCCTCCCTGAAATCCCAAGGCCTCGGAACAGTTTAAGAAAAATGCTTTCTGGAGATGCCGGCATGAACTCTCAGTATGCTCGTGAGTAGAGCATCAATTAGGGGACGTTGTTGTGCATGCTTAGGATACTAGAGGAGCATTGAGTTAGACGCTTTTTACCCATCAATTTTTCCTATGGTTTGATAATCATGTATGTCATTTAGTGTTGCAATCTAAGAACAGGTTTTGTTTATAGCATGCGTTGGTGTTTGAACTTTGAAACATCATTCTCCTTTATGTTGTCCAGCAACACTGGCTATACTTTGGTAGTGTTTTGATGGTTGTATGAATACATACATGTATGGGATGGTCTTGAATCAGCCACTCTTTCTGTGTAGGATGTGCAATTTCTACCTTTTGTCAAAAGAATTGTTCATGATGACAAATTAATAGTACTACTCCCCCATTACTTGCTTCTCGAGCAATCCTTGTAAACCAATTCATTATGTTGCTTCTATGCTACTCATATTTAGTGACACAACCGCACCACCCAGCGTCTATCATTGTTCCAACACACTGCATGATCATCATGATGATTCTACTCAAAGCTACATGAAAATACTACAAAATTCAGGCAAGTCCTTACTAAACTTCAACTGAAAGGTTTAATTGCTGATTTGGAATTTGCTACTTAAAAGTTGGCCTTCTTTTATTAACAGTTGTACGATTTTATCAAGAGTTGTATGGGAACTGGGCTACGGCGAGCCGGAGTTGGCGAAGAAACCTGGTCACACTGGCAAATACGGCGTGCCTTAACCGAGAAATGGAGTGAATAGGACCAACTATACATAAACAGGCTGCAACATAAGAGTAGTCAGCTACTCAGCTGCGAGAAGAAAATCACATATCAGGTTGCAGCAACTCCTGTTAACAGGACACTATTCTATGTTCCAGATGCGGAATCAAATCGTCTGCATGCAGACAATTAGCCATGCATTAGACAATTAGTAATCGTCTGCATGCGAGACAATTACTGTAGCCGGCATTAGGCTAGCTATCAGCCATCGATGGATGGATCCGATTAATCGCTACAGTAGCAGCAGAGAAAAAAAATATGTGAACAGTAAGGAGAACACAAGCACAGAAGCATGGTTTTCACCTATAGTTAGCCAGTTACGAACCACTGGTACACACTACACAAAATCCAGGACAAACAATAATTGATAAACTAAATGAAAAATGTCAATAAGATACAGCAGTGCCTCTCAGGAAGGAACAAAATGTCCAATCTACACAGTTTAACACAACTAGTTTACATACGACAATGGAATTATTTGGTATTTCTTATGCTTAGTTCCCACATGAACAGTTCCAATTCCATGGTTTATTACCGAGATAGAAGATCAGTGGCTGTCGTCCAGCAGGAACTAATATGATCCATGCACAGACCGAGAGCTAGTGGTATCACCACAAACAGAATGCTGTAAAATCGATGTCTTTACTGTGTCACTGTACTTGCTCAGTTCCTGGCATCTTACGGTTTTTTGGCCTTGCTACAACGTGCAAATGGGGACATAGAGGTCTTGGTGCCCTGAATTCTCTGTCAAATCCCCGGACACAGATAAATCCTGCATTGCATTTGTCTTTATTAAGAAAAACCATTATGTTACAGAATACATGGCGTAGAGTACCTTGTTCTATCACAGGATATGCATTCTGCAAACTGTTTGATGACAAGTGGCAAAAAAATGTCTCCCCAGTAGCATGCATTGACAGAACAGAAGAAATGAGTTGTATGGTTCGTACCTCTCCAGAAGCACTGCTGTATTTCTTCTGTTGTTAGACCTACATGATTAAAGTAATTGGTATTGGTACTATCATTAGCAGAAAGAATTTTATAAGATTTCTTCGAATAGTCATCTGTGCAAGGGTGACAACCTTTGAATATAGTAGGTACCGAAGTTCCAAAGAAGACCATACGCCTTTGCAAACTCCATATCTGCTTTCTCTCAACATGTATGGGGTTGTGGCTAGATTTGTGATCAGCAAATACCTGCACGAACGGAGGCTTATAAGTGGAACGTGCCTGCCATTTCAATGAAAAAATCTAAATATTTTCAGATTAAATGTTACTTAACACACCTCATTAACTTGAAAATAAGTCCCATTAAGTGGAAAGCTACCCCTCATGGCTGTTCGACAAGGAACCTGTTTATACTCCGGTAACTTAAGATTAGCTGAAAAGTGCATTAATTCTCAAACAATTAATGCATATTTAAATTACATAGATCTGTTTGTATTATCTAGCCAGCAACAAATTTATTATATTAATTTAACACTTGCTGCCAGGCTGGAGTGCAGATTTTACGTCCAGGGGTTGTACACGTCTCTTCTCTACTAAGATACACAGCTCTCTTGCATGTTCTAGAAAAGAAACACGAGTTTTATGATTTTTTTCTAAAAAATTGCAGCATGTAAAATTATTGCATTTTCAATAACTAAAGGCAAAGGAAGCCTAGGCACTAATGAATTTATGTTCTATAAGTTTTTTTATGACATGCAGAAAAGAAAAAAAAAACACTTGACTTGTGGAGGGTAAGATGGTCTGCAGGCATTAAACCCCAGAACCTCCTTTCCTCCACCGTTACATGGCGGCCACGTTTGCCATGTGAGCGCGGGCTGGGCCTTAACTTTTTGCTTTGGCGCAGAGTCGAACAAGGGGGTTTTGTTTACCTTGACCACGTAAATTCGCTCCCACGGGGATGACATGCAAAGAAATTCCTAGTTAGGAAATATCTTTAGGAGGCAATGGGATACAACCATCCATTATACACAATCTATCTTTCCTACAAAACTAAGGGATGATTTGCCCGGTACTATTGAAAGATGGGCTGGAGCCACATGTTGATGAAATGAAATTGTTGTTGTTCCCCAACGCCCATGATCTCTGAAGTACAAGACTAAAAACTAAACCGTTGATTCACGTAAACCATATTTGGGTCAATATTCATGATTGCTAGGTTATATGGTTGCTTTACCAGAATTGTGCCTCTGACATATCTAGATTGGTTCTGTCGCTCAGCCGTACAATTGTGGCACATCTCATTGTTGCATAAGCCGTCTTCCACTTGTGAGGTACAACATGGTATTGGTGGGTTGCTTATTTCTTTTATTTCACCTGGGCACAGTTAGTAGTAAAAAAAAAGTGAAAACCAACTTGATGTGTACCAATGCATTCAAAGAAAATAGCTTAGCTTGCCTGGTGTCCATATGGCTAGTAAGTATGGACTCGGATCATCAAGCTCCCGTCGGTCAAGTTCTAGCTGTTTGATCATTTACTGGATTAGGACTACAGTTTGAAGTTCTTAAAAGAAAAATGGCAGTATCTCACCTGACATACAAGAGGATGTGAATCTGGAAGTTCGTATCTGCAAGCACGAGAATCGTAGTTAATAAGAACGAAATGTTTCGAAATGGTGGTATTTACATAGGAAAGAAATACTTTTTCTTTTCTTTTTTTGCAAGGAGGAAGCAATATTGTTATAAACTATGTGTAAGCTAAAACAGAAGAGTACTATTGAAAATGCCATATCAGTGGAAAGACGTGCTATATATCCCTTCAGATACAAATACCTAGTCTTGCATCTCACAAGTGCAACTGAGTTTAATATCGAACTACTTTATTAATATGGAAACTCTTTTAGAAACTTTTTTTAGAATCTTCCGAGTTTGATTATCATAAGATGGTACTCCCAAACAAAAATTGGTTTGCCACTTACACATAGTGTTCTGTTCGAAGCCTATGCACATTCTTTAGTTTAGGTAGAGGAATCGAAGCTGCTTCACTGCTAATAGAAACCAATGCTTTTGCAATATCATCAGACTGGAGTTCCTTATTGCTTTCTTTAATGCAATTATCCAAGTTTTGTGCAAAAGCTTCCATGTTAAGCTTAATTGTTGGGATTTCACCATCTTCATCAAAATCTTCAATATCATTTTGCATCGTCTCTGGACATTCTTCTTCTTTTGGACTTGTTGGCTCCTCAATTATTGGCTCTGTATTCTTAGGAATAAAGTCACTAGCATGGATATTCCCCTCAAGGCGAGGCAGATGAGATAAAGGGAGAGGTTGCATGCTGCTGCTCTGGAAATGAAATTGATCGCTCGACTTCACTAAGCTATTATCCTGCGGAGCAGGAAGTGCAAGCCTTGCACTTCATTCCAAAAGCAATAAATGGTCAATATAAAGTGGTAAGCCAAACTGAAGCTTCTATACAATATCAACAGCAGCACCAATATGTCCGAGTTGTAAACAAATAAATAGATGTTATGTTTGTGTGGTGTGTACATGAGAATCAATAAATTCACAGATGAAAGTGTGGCACCAAATCAAGTAGGCTATGAGATACTTCATAGTGATTTTTCTCTATTTGCATCCTTAGTGGAGGCAGGTCCATGATCTCTCTATCAATAAAAGTGAGGGTATTTCCTTTTTTTAAAAAAAGGTGAGGGTGCACGTAATAAGTTTATGGATGCATACTCTGGAAGTATCAATTATGCAGCGCAACTTGGTGGCGATTGGGATTTACCAGATTTCTCTTTGCTACTTGTCAAGAACAAGCTACTACAGCAACAGCAGGTGTGACATACCTTGCAAAGGCACTTGCAAAATGCTTGCACTCACTTCTCAATGGGCATGCATTGCAATTAGGCTTGCTTTTGGTACAAAAGACCTGCATGGTTAATGAGAATAAATCTTCTAACTCATCTTTGCATATATAAATATATATATAAATATATATATATATATATATATATAAGAAAAGAATAATGGAAATATCTACACATCTTCTTTGAGGAGAGTCTAAGATAATATATAGATTAATTAAAAAATAAAGTTGTATAAAACTACAAGTATATTGATTAGGGGCATTACAAAATTAAAATAAATACAACCCTACTTCTAATTTTTTTAAATAATATCAACCCTACTTTCATTCAGATGCTTTAGAGTTGTAACTAATAAAAAGATAAAAATTCTACTGTAGGGGATTCCCCTACTGCATTCGGCAAAAATGTGTTTAATTTCAATAGATAAATGATCAGGAAGTACCTTTCCAAAAGTAATCATGTGATAATGAAGCTCATACCTGAATTTTTTTGATAATTTGTAAGTTAGTACTTGTCTTAATACAAGATGGGTCCACAAAGTAATTAAAAATATTCATATGATACTATCTTCTTTTTAAGAAATGTTATTGCAACTCACAGTGTTTGTTGATCAAGTTTACATAGGCGAGGCCACAAATACTTCTGTATGGTCTCCAACACGGGATAGCTTTTGCAAGGCAAAAAGAAAGAGATGGAATCAGATCGTAACTGAACAGGCAAGTAGGTGATAATTCATATTGAGAAATGGTACGGGAAAATGCGTCACTCTTACAGCTCCAGGAGATGTAACTGTAGAGATTCAGGAAGGGGTTGAATGGGCACCCATCCCAATCTTACGCATATGCGACCGACATTTGTGTCAACCTGAGTGGTCAAAGCATTGTTGTGTAAATATTTTTTCTACTACAAGCAAATTAAATAGTACAACAGAAGAAACAACTTACTGGGAAGGCAAGATGATGTAGTGTGAGAAGACGAACACATTCAACACTTTTAAGTCCTAGTCCACGAATACTTAGTAGAAAATCCCTAACAATAAAAAAATATGTTTAAATATAAACACTTGTCATCTCTTGTGAACTTCTTGAAGCTTGTATGAGTGACGCATAAACTTGGCCTTTCACAGAACCTCTATGTGGCACAGTTCTGAGTTTTATATACTAATTTGCAATAATAAATAACAATATAAATGATATCCGACTACTCATTTCTGGCACCAGTGGGATCAATGATGGAATAAATACAAGAGTATCTTACTTTGCTGAGTCTGGGGGAACATCTCGTAGCCACTCAAGATCAATGCTCCCATGATCTCTAACCAAACGATTCAGGAAATTCTGTAAAACATTCAGTTTACCGTTAACAAAAACTATAGGATTACAATAAACATTTAATTATGACATTCATGCTTAAGTCATCTACCTTAATAAAGCCTTACCGAAAAAACAGAGATAATTCCCTAAAAAAAACACAGAGATAAAAGCACGATGTGGATATAAAACCTTTTTAACTAGTCAAACCCACTGTTAAGAAATAATTACTAAATCTATCTTCCATCATTTTCGGCAAAAGAAACATAATGTTACATGTCAACCAAATAAAGTAGTATATAAAAATCACAGTAAATCAAACGAAGTATTCAACAATTACCTGGATACGTTCTGCTAAAATATTATTCATTCCCCTTTCACGAATGGCATGAGAAATTCTTTGAACATTAGCACACCTTACTGCTTCCCAATCTACAGAGTCTCTTCTTTCAAAACTTCTTTCTTTCTCATGACCTTCCCTACAAACCTGCCTCCGCAATTTATCCCAGTCAAAATTCTCTGTATTCTTTTTACTTGTGGTTCTTGTTTTCTTTGTTCTTGACGCTTGTGCTTCCGTATCATGTACTCCACTGTAGGAGGTAAAACCAGATTTCAATGTACCTTCATCTTCTTTTCTTGTTGGTTCTGCTACTGTTTCAAGCTCCTGTAAGTCCGGTGCTTCGAAACCAGTCTTTTTGTCATTTCCTACTGCACAGTGATCATGTTTTTGTCAAGCAAAAAAAAAAGAGCAAATAAAACATTAAATTCAAATTACATATTTTTGTCAAGCATAAAACGGATGAGCAAATAAAACATTTAATTCAAATTACAGAAAAAGCTATGATAAGTTAATAACCTGCAGGCCATGTGCTTGTTTTTGGACAGTTCAGAGCGGCGCTAGCTGTCTTATTATCACACCTTTCTGCCAGATGAGAATCACATGGTATGAAAAGAGAGTTATCTTTCTCGTCTTTACTACTTTTTATGTATGGTGGTGCAGAACCTGAAGAACTGTTGGAAGACGTGGAAGAAATAATTGGCTCATTTCTCAAGTCCAAATGTTGAGAATCAATGGTTGAGTAGCATGGCATCGTGGAACTAGAAGTCTCAGGTTCATCCACATCATCACCATTTATTGCTACTGTTTCGAGTCTCTGGCATTCAATTTCACTAGCTATGGTACCATTTCCAGTTAATGACTTTCCATGATTGAAGTTGTTTTGCAGCTGCTGATAAGCTGCAACAGAACCACCAACAACAAAATTTCTAGATGTCCCAGAACTGAAAAGTAATCCTGATTGACGAGTTCGCAAAGTAACACTTTGAGAGGATGAGATATCACTCTGGAACTGCATTTCTTGCAGGACTTCTGATGAAGTAGTTAATTCTACCGAGCAGAAATCTGAAGTTTGGTGTGCCTTCTGTTCCATTCCAGCCCCTTGCTGACTAAAAACACTTGCATTTTCTGTTTTGTAATCAAATGGATACATTTCACCTCTGATCAACTCATTAACGCTGGCATTGTGGTTTGGTTCCATGTGTATCTTCTCGTAGTCCACTGATTGTTCCTCATAATTCAACACTAGATTAGGCTTGACGCAATTATGAAACAAGTCGAGAGTGCTTTTTCCTTCTAAACCACCAGTGTCAATGGTGTGTCCATTATCTTGAGTGGTTGAATTATCTTTACTATTACTGACTGACCGTGCCGGAAAAGTTGCAGCAAGGGCCATATAGGCAGAACTGTAGTTTGTCAAAATAGTTGTCAGAAAAAAGGTCAATTTCTTAATTATCAGAACTAAGTGTATTGGCGAGGAATATTAATTTTGAATATCATACCTCGAAAGATGATCAGCTACATTCTGAGTGAGGAAGACTCCAACTACAGAATCAACAACAGATCCTTTCCAAGGAGAAAAGCGTCTGTCTCCTGATAAAAAAAAGGCTTAAAAATTAGGCATATGTTTCAACCATGAATTCAAGGCATTTTTTTTTCAATCTTTTTTCTTGCAATTCCATCCATGTATATTATCCTGGTCAGTGCTCACTTGTGTTGGTATACCACTAGATGCCAAATTTGAAAACAAGAGGATAGCTCAACAGTAAACTCTGGACGTGGTCAGTACAAGGTTGGTAGCTGTAGCAAGGGAATTTTATTCCTGCATAGTACTATACAAGTTCAAAATTGTTCTGCAGCAGTACCTTGAACAAGTCGCATGCGTGCTATAAATGAATTTGCACGGCCTTCAAAAACTTCTCTTTCTTGCTTCCACCATTTCTCCTTCTCAACATCAGTTCCATCTACAGGTTCAGCTTTGCTCCCCATCAAAAGATTCCAAACTCTTGTTGTCTCAAAATCCAGATCAACCTTAGCTCGAGGGCGCTGCCTTTTGACTATCTGCAAGGGTCTCTCGTATGGAACCACCACCCCATCGCCATATGGGACCAGAGCATTTGACATATCATATATTCCTCCAAAAGAAATAACAGCCGGCTCAGCAAGAGATAAACTTATCTGAGTTCTATGCACCTGCTCAGTGTTCAAATCAAGCTGTTGCAGTTTTGATGAGGCTTCTTGAAGGTAATCACTATATGGTACTGTTGATACACTTGTTGAGCTCCCTTCTGGTGCTTTGCATTGAATATTGAGGCCACATGTTTGATTATCCACGGTCCAAGGTGAAGATTTATGAAAAGTCTCATCTGATATTTTTAGTCCATTACGTTCGCCATAAAAGATGCTCCCGGCTGATAGTCTGTTCTCTAGCTCCGAATTCGGCTCAATGAAGCTTGTATATTGTGGACGTATCTTTTGTGAGCGTTTCTTGGTCACAAACTTGGTATAGGAACTGTCACACAAAGCATTCATGCATGGCTGTGGCAGTCTTGTTGATGCTTGTGAAGAATTATTCTGAAGATCCATAACAGAAACGAAGGAATTTCTGGGGATTCGGGACGATCGCTTCTTTTTTCTCCCCCAGTTTGCCAAAGCGCTACCATCCTTGCTGCAGCTCTCAATATAATGGATTCTGGTGCGCCACTTAGGGACAATTCATCATTGTTATGGGGTGGTTGAGTCTCCGTTCTCGACACCTTATTCTTCTGACTTGTAGGCTCCATATCAGGTACAGACCTGCCTGGGAAAGAAAAATCATCTGGAATAAAATGGTTTGATTCCAAATTTGTTTTGCTCCGTTCTGCTACTGTCATACCCACTTTTTCTTCAATGCGCAGCCTCTTCTTGCTAGTGTCATAAGCTTCGTGAGCTCTTACAGTAATATCTTGCTCCCTTGCTAGTTCCTTAAAAAAATATTCCGAAGTAGCGATTGAAGCTTCTTGTGCAGGTTCTGGTGTTACCGCTGGCAAATGAATGTACTCATCTAGCATTTTATTCAGTTTGAGACTCATGTCAAGAGCTAATCCTCCTGGTGAGTTTTCCATGTCTACTTGCAGTCCCCGTCCAACCTGCACTTCTGATTCAGCCACTGAGCAGAAAGAACTTTGTTCGTGAACTAGTTTCTCAATGTTGTGGTGGTGTGAGTTAGCTGTCCAAGTATCGTCTTCCTGCACTCTTTGTTCCTCAAGTCCAAAGTGCAGACTTCTTCGAACTGAAGCAGTTCTTCTAGCAGCAATTTCCGTTCCTCCAGAGATCGACTGGTTACTAACAGACCTTGAGCATTTCTCCGAAGAACTGACAGTTCTTTTCTTCCGGACGTAACTTCTCTTGACTTTCAGGTTTGGAGATCGTCCATCGGGCGTTGAATCTACAGGTTTTTGCAATTTGGCTTTCCTGTCCTCACGAATTACCTTTGGTCTATGCTTTTTCCTCCTAGTCTTCAGTTTCTGTTCTGGGCTTTCCTCATTCCTGAATGTTTCAGTTTTCTCAGCACCTTCAATCTGCATCTCTATCTGACTTGGTGTTTTCTCCTTGAGTACAGCTGGGCTGGACAAAGTGGTATGCCCATTTCGACTAATTTGTCTCTTGGACCTTTTTGGCGTTGACTGATATATCTGGATGTTGTCATGAGGGGATCCATTCCCAAGAAGGCCAGATGATTCTTGAGAATGCTGACCTTGTGCTTCCGGGGTGTTTGCTGGGATTGCTGATTCCAAAGTAGTGTGGCTGTCACAGTAATTAGTTGTTGCTGATTGCTGCAGTTGGGTAGCGACTGTTTCATTTCCAGTCTTTGACGCTTCAGCATCTAAACCATTTGGCTGAAGATGTATAGGTGCATGCTCAGACTTGGAAGTAGCTGGAGTTGCTACTTGTGAAGGATTCATTGACATGTGACCTGCAGCAATGTTTGATGCTCCTCCAAGTGACAAGAAATTATTCCCGGCAAGCTGAATAGAAGCTCCATCTCCAGAATATGCAACGCAACAGCAGACAAAGACATTCAGTACACTCAGAATGTATGATGATGATTAGCCACAAAGCTGAACGAGATAACCCAGATCGGAAGAAAAACATCAATAAATGCTTACCCTGTGAAACAGCAGGCAAGGCAGGTGCCGGCGTACAGGCACGAGACAGTGGTGTCTGCGACCTCGCACCCCTTCCTGTTAGCCGCCTGTGGAATACTATGATATTGATAGGAACCTGGGTGCATCTTGAAGGGAGATTCCAGAATGGCGGGGTGGAGGGGCCAGCGTGTTGTTCGGCTGCGCAGCTCATCGAGCTCGATGGAGCTGCTTGTGGAGCACAGGTTTCATGCATAGCATTCAGGGTGGAGGTGGAGAATGAGGCCGGCGAGGTGATCGGATTGCTGTTGCCTGCCACCGCTGCACCTGCAAGATTTTGACGCCCCGAAGAATCAGGCACCCTGTCGCTCCGGAACCGAGCCCTGTTGCCGGGGATGTTTGGATTGCCTCTCCGTGATGACATGACTTAACAGAATTATCCTGGGCCTCAGCAGGAGCTACCTGCAGGTTCAGCCATGAGCGGTAGCTTCCTTGCGCCTTCAACTTGAACGGAAGAGAAGGGGCGGGCGTACCTGGTGGTGCTCGTCGCTGGCGAAGGTCCTTGCCGCCAGGACCTAGGAAGGAAGGCCACGAGAGAGGGAGGCTGGCAGAAAGGTAATGGGAGGAAGAAAGGGGGCAAAAACAGAGCCGCCTTGCGTCCAGTCCCGTTAGCTTTCTAGATTCCGGCTGGGATCCAGCGTGACAACGGAGAGGAAGAAGCGCCGGCGTGAGGGTGAAGCGAAAGAGCCGGAAAGATGCTCCCTAAGCAGCGAGGAGAGAGACGGTGAGTGGGAGGAACAGAAGTGATCATTTTCCCATTCGAGCCATGACGTTGCAGTTTTAAAAAACAAGCGGTTACCGCCGAGACGTATCTCAGTGTTCTATCGGTTTTTCTTCGGTGCAGAAGCCCTATCACTGATTTCTTATAAAATTAGTTGCCGTTTAGTGACCGCGACTACCATATCGAGGCACTTAACCTATTTATTAACAAAAGTAGAGCGGCCCTAGCATCGACGGGGACTCGACCTAGACGTCGTCGCCAAGACGTCGTTGCCTGTCCGTACGTGGTCATCGTCACGCGCTTCCGTCACGTCGCCTCACATCGAGCATGCCGCCGCACAAGGATGGGGAGCCCTCGTCGTCGGGGAGGAGGAGCCGCGAAGAAGCCCTTGATGGAGGCGGCCAACGCCTTCGAGCCGCCGCCACCGGATTCGGACGACGACGGTGGAGGCGGAGGAGTCGCGACCGGCGTCGCCGTCGTCGGAGGAGTGGGGCGGCTCGGCGGGGCGTTCGCGAGGACCGGGACCCTCGGGTCCCGGGACCGCCGGTGGCTCCGAGACCGGCCCCAACGCCGGCGGGTCATGGCCGGAGGAGGAGGAGGAGGAGATGGCGGCGCCGCCCCTAACCCTAGCCTAGGTGGAGGTGGTGCGGTGCACGCGAATACTGCACCCCCACCTATTATCGGAGGGTGCGATCCGTAGCGGCGGGTCGCACTATCGAGTCCGTAGCTAAATGGCCTACACGTCTTAGCTACGGGCCCGACAATGTCCGTTGCGACGGTGAAGACGTTGTGGCGGGCCGGTGGCGCGTTAGGCTGCGGCCCCCTGGTGTCCACGACTATTTTCCGCACTAGTCGCAGACACCGCTCCGTACCCCCTCTTAGCGATGGACGGCTCAAGAGACCGTCACCGTGGTCAAAAGGACATCCACCATTACGGTGGGTTTTTATAGTAGTGTCCTATGAAAAAAAAACCACTCTCATGTCAAAATTATTGTTCAATTAAAGATAGTTTGAAATGAAATAATATCCCTTTCATTCCACGCAATATAGCCGACCAAGTGGGCCGGGCTAAAAGGGCCTCTCTAGGCCCGGTCCGTTTAGCTCGGCCCGAGCACGGCCTAGGCCCGTTAGTAACGGGCCGTGCCGGCCCGCAGCCCGTTGAGGGCCGTGCCCGGGCCTAGGCGCGAGCCCGTCGGGCTGGCACGGCACGGCCCGTTTAGCTATTGGCCCATTTAGCCCGTTATTCGGGCCGTGCTTCACGGGCCGGCACGGTCCGTTTGGCCCGTTTACATTTAAAAATAATTAAAATCAGCAGAAAACTATTTTTTTAATCTTGGATCGGCCGGCACGGCCCGGCCCGTTTAGCCCGTGGCCCGTTTAGCCCGTTTAAAATGAGTCGTGCCGTGCTTGGGCTTCGGCGCAGGCCCGTCGTGCCGGCCCGGCACGACCCGTTTATTAGAAGGGCCGTGCCGGCCCGTTAAGAAAACGGCCCGCCCGTCACGGGCCCGTGCCGTGCCGGCCCGGCCCGGCCCGTTGGCCAGCTATACCACGCAGCTTGTGATTCGAGTCATTCTGAGCTCTTGAGATCCAGAATAAAACAAGGAAAATTAGGATATATCAAAATTGTTGTTCATTTAAACATAGTTTGAAATAAAATAAGATTCATTTTAGTAGTTCCATGCAGCTTGTGGTTCAGATTCATTCTCACCTATTGAGATCTAGAATAAAATCACAGAATTATTGATTCTTGGTTTAAAACAATTCTTAAGCTTATTTCAATCTACTGAAAATAAACAAGACCTCAATTGGATAGTCTCACAATTACCTTATTTTTATTTACCTAAAAAATTGCCTAATTTTTATGTGAATGAACTTCTCTACCTAAAACAATGGTGAGCAATTTTCTAGTGATAATGAAGAGATGGATCTTCCTGAAGATGATGATGGTGATGCCAATGGTGGGATAAAGGTCAAATTCAAGACATGGAGGGAAGTGGATATGAACGATCCAACATTCAAGGTTGGTCTTGCCTTTCCTTGTGTACAACAACTTAGGGATGCCATCGCTGAATATAGTGTTACAAATAGGGTGCAGATCAAGATGCCAAGGAATGAAAAACAGAGGATAAGGGCACATTGTGCCGAAGGTTGTTCATGGAACCTTTTTGCATCAGATAGATGATAGCAGAGTGAAGGCCTTTGTGGTTAAGACTTACTTTGGTGACCACAATTGTTCAAGAGAGTGGGAGATCAAGAAATGCACATCCAAATGGTTGGCTCAAAAGTATATAGAGATATTCAGGGCTGATGAGAAGATGAGTCTCACTAACGTTTCAAGGACTGTGCAAAAGATTGGAATTTGACACCATCTAGGAGCCAGCTGGCTAGAGCTAGAAGGATTGCCATGAAAACAATTTATGGAGATGAAGTTCAGAAATACAATCAGCTTTGGGATTATGCTGCAGAATTAAGGAGAAGCAATTCTGGAACCTCTTTTTATCTCACACTCCAAGGAAATTTATTCAGTCAATGCTACATGTCACTTGATGCTTGCAAAAGGGGATTTCTTAGTGGGTGTAAACCTACAGAAAATTATTTTGTGGGGGCGGAAATGCTAAAGAACCACGCCTCTCCACATGGAACCTGCCACATCGGCACTTCCGAGTGGGTATAAACCCGGTATGACTGCCAATGAGACCCAGATAAGAGTTTAGGGTGCTAATTACATGGTTTAAGAGTTAATGGACCTAAGTGACACAGCCGAACAAGTTTAAGGTTCGGCTGTGTACTTCACTCTTATTTTTATTTACCCGTACAGATTGCCTAATTTTTATATGAATGAACTTCTCTACAACTAACAAAGCTAGTGTATATTCCCCCGTGATCTTGTCGTTCAGATTTACTCTCACCTCTTTTTTTTAGATAATGGAACAACGGCTCACCTCTTGAGATCTAGAATAAAATAACTGAATCATTGATTCTCGATCCAAACAGTTCTTAAGCTTATTTCAATCGACTAAAAATGAACAAGACCTCAATTGGATAGTGTCTCAACTACCTTATTTTTATTTACCAAAAAACATTGCCTAATTTCTATATGAATGAACTTCTCTACAAATAACAAAGCTAATGTATACTCCCCGTGCTCTTGTGGTTCATATTCATTCTCACCTGTTGAGATATAGAATAAAAGAACAAAATGACTAATGCTCGGTCCAAAGCAGTTCTTAACCTAATTTCAATCGACTGAAAATGAATAAGACCTCAATTGGATAGTATCTCAACTACCTTATTTTTATTTACCTAAAAAAATGCCTATTTTTTTATATGAATTAACTTGTCTACAAATAACAAAGCTAATGTATACTCCCCGCACTCTTGTGGTTTGGATTCATTCTCACATGTTGAGCTATAGAATAAAACAACTAAATCATAGATTCTCGGTCCAAAACAGTTCTTAAGCTTATTTCAATCGACTGAAAACGAACACCACTTCAATTGGATAGTCTATCAACTACCTTAACTCTATTTACCTAAAAAAGTTGGCTTGTTTTTATATGGCTGAACTTCTCTACAAATAACAAAGCTCATGTATAAGAGTATCTCCAAGAGTTTTCCTAAAAATACCTCCCAAAAAGGATATATTAGGGAGGAATCAAATCGTATTGGGATTATCAAGTTCTTGCCCTTCCTCCAACAGCTCCTGCATAAATGGATCCCAATATTTTTAAACCAACCACGTTAGCGGTTGAGATTTAGGTTTTTTTCGCCGTGATGGCCGGGACCAGCAAGAATTTCTTAAACCAACCACGTCGGCAGCTCCTACTCGTGTTTTGGCGCTAATTTTCGTGAAATATAGGTGTCATAGTGGATTGGGAGCGCCAATTCGTACCCTTTGTGTAGCTAGGATTGAGGAGGATTTAGGGAGGGTATAAGTTTAGGGAGGTCTTTAGGGGTGCTATTGGAGAAACATTTTTATCAATTTCTTAATGTTGATTTAGGGTGGTCTTTTAGGATGCTTTTAGAGATTCTTTAATCCATGCACTCTGGATAATATTCTCCATGACCATTAATTACTTTCCATGTGATGGTAGTTGTCGGTGTTCGAACCACCGATCTGTAAAATTTGTCCCGGGGCTGTGCGTTTTAGGCCGGATGGTACACAAGGGAAGACACGAGGGATTTAGGCTGGTTTGGGAAAGCTCCCTACGTCCGGCGGGGGTGGTGTCGCGGCGTTCGTGTTCCTTGCGTCGGGTGAGTAACGGGGTATAGAGGTGGTGGGAGAGGAGCGTGCTCCAAGTCCTGTGCGAGTGCGTGTGAGCGTAAAAGCTTGAGAGTTTGAGAGTGTGAGTGTTAGAGCCTCGTGAGCTTTTCCTTGGAAGTGAGAGATTCTACCCCTTTATAGTTGCGGGGGTGAAGCTCGAGTTAAGAGAGAGAGAGAGAGAGAGAGAGAGAGAGAGAGAGAGAGAGAGAGAGAGCAGGCTGTGTGCTCGGTCGAACGCTCGTGCCGTCCCGTCGTTCTTCTTCCTCCCGTGCATTTGGGGCAGGTTGGCTGGGCGGTCGCGTCGTCCCCGTAGCCTGCTGCGTCGCGGCGGAGTACCCCGCATTCGGCGGAGTCATGGGTGGCGTCACGGCAGAGTGGTTGGAGGTGACATGCCATCCCCGTCCTTCTCTGTCGGGCGCATTGATGGTGAACCCAAAGTCGAGGTCGTGGGGCAACTCGTTCGAACCTCGAGCTTGCCGGCGAAGGTCGTGTGGGACGGAGTGTTACTCGAGCTCGACCTCGAGTTACACGTGTCGACGGGTATGACGGGAGGGGTCGTACCGCCGTACGTCGGTAGATGATGACTTCTTCCGGAGACTTCGGTCCACGCCAACTCGTCGAGGCTACGGGGGCGGCACGGGGACGGCACGTCCCGTCGGTGTGGCCCGACGGGAGCAGGTGGTGACAGGGAGGGATGGAGTGCGAACCCCGCCAATGATTTTTGAGTAACGCCCACGTGGGCGCCGGGGTGGGTGGAGTTAATGCGGTTGGTAGTCAAGTTTCAAGGTCGCGCTCGAAGGTCGAGCGCGGGGTCGAGCGGGCAAGGTCGTGCGGGACGGAGCCTCCCCGAGTAAGAAGGACGAGGGTCGTGTGAGGCGGGCCTCCTTGAGTTTGGCGAGACAAGGTCGAGCTCGTCATTTGTTGACCTGTTTTCCGGCGGGGTCGTACGGGGGTAGGTCCGGCCTCATCCGCCGACGTGGTTTCGCTAATCCATCGTTAAATAGGCTCGGAGGGTGCCACGTGGCAGCGTCAATCTTTCTCCCGACGAGTAGTTGATTCCATATTTATTTGCCTTTGGTACGTGATTGATCTTGATTTGCTTCCCACTAATCAAGTAGCAACGTCGACGTTGAAGGACATCATGCCGCCTCGATTGTTGAATGATGACGTCATGTTGTTGATCGGCTGAACAACGTTGTGCCATCGCCAATTGGTGAAGGACGATCGCCATATATTGAGCGTGGAAGGACGACGGGCCGTGGAGTGGAGAAGAGCAAGCGGGGAGCTAGGTGCGTGTATGCAAACAACGGTGCCACTCTAGCACTGTGCGTTTGTCGCGGCGCGAGTTAGCGATATCTCCGAATACTCCCACAGATTGACATTCAATGGCGTGAACATAAGGTCAAAATCCCGATCTTCCAATGATTACTCTTTTTACATGATCGATTAGGCATGATTCATAAAGGTGATTCATATGTAGGTAGCCATGATCATGAGTTTCGAGAGACGGTGGTGTTGGGAGTCGTTGTTAGATTGGCGATGCTCTAGTGCTCGATGTTGATGGATTATCTTGAGGTTAGGTTTGTGTTTTCTCGATGTCGCTGGTTTCCAATCCATAACTCCATTCATCATCTCATATGGAAGGTATCATCAAGGTCAGCTATCGGTGTGCCTAACCACCAACAAATGGGGCATGTCTTGCCATCCTTGTGAAGATCGAGAGCGAAGGGATTTTGATATTTGTGAGAGAAAATAACAATACACATGTGCTTTATCTATGTTCATGCCACGTAAAGATGTAATACCCTACGTCCTGCTTGTCCGCTTGTCTAAGTGTATTGTCCGAGAGCTTGAGTACAAAGAGTCAACATGTTCATTACATGAGGAAGGCCTCCCCTTTTATAGTCCAAGGAGGTCAATCATGGTGTGCGAGTCCGAGGGACACCGGTTGTCCCATTGGCCAACGGAGACGTCAATGTGACAGGTCGCGTCTCGTGCCTCACCCCCTAGGTGACGGACTCGGCATGCAGCATAAATGCGTGCCCCGTTACCCGTGTTCCCTAGGCGATGTGCTTTAGATACAATGACAGAGTCAGCAACAAAGCCAAGGAGGGGTCGGATGAACAATAAACCAAGTAACGCGAGACAAACGATGAGTGCTTGGGAATCACAACAACAAGCAAAGGCATCTAGGCATCGTGGTGTCCAACGTATATGCATCCTTGGCTGTTGGTTCCCTCAAGTCAAGCACCGTGTCCAACGTATGCGGGCTTTGCTTTGCTAGGCAGCTAGTGGTTCGGACTATAGGTCTTGTTGTTTTGAACACAAGCGTTGACGAGGTTGCTTCCTTATCGGCTACCAGCCACTGGGTAGTGGAATTTTTACCGAATGTAGGGGGGGGGAGCCCGGGTTGGCTCTGAACCTAGCTTCACCCGTGCTCGGATATGCTTGCAATCCCGATCCGAGGCCTGTCTAGTGTGGGGCATGAGTAGCACTAATGCACTAGTTGTCCCGCTCCGTTACCGAAGATGGAGCGTTAATGCTCCATCCAACACCCCGCGTTTGGGGACGTCCAACTAGGACTCGCCGCTAGCAAGGGTCCAATTGGCTTTAGCCTCTTGACTGCGGTCATACACTACAAAAGTTCATGGGCGTTGGGCTATAAGATGCTGATGCGGCTTGTCATGCCATCATGGGACTTAGGCGTGGTGGCGGC
This sequence comes from Chloris gayana, assembly GCA_031894775.1. Taxonomy (NCBI): domain Eukaryota; kingdom Viridiplantae; phylum Streptophyta; class Magnoliopsida; order Poales; family Poaceae; genus Chloris; species Chloris gayana. Next base: position 219,825 of record JAUNZO010001619.1, read on the forward strand.
CTCAGGCGGTTATGAGGATCCTCGTTCCTAGTAGATCGACATTAGCCCTGCCTCCTCTTGTCTATACCATTGTGTTCAACCTTGACTGTCGCCTATCCAACTCGCCATCAATGGAGAGATCTGCCTTGAAGGGCCTGCACACCTCTATGTCTACGTTAATGGCGGTGCATCCTTCTTCTTGCCATGGTCGGATCAGTATGACGCCCCCATGCCCTGAGCCACCGAGTGTCAACTATCAACTGCATGGTGATGCCGTTGTTCTAGTGGTGAACAGATTTGAATACATTTGTCTCTCATTCAACTCAATGTCTTCCATGTACAAGATATGATTTCTGCCCCTTTCGGTTCTTTTTTTTTTGTGACTGCCGTTGAAACTGGTTAATCGCCATTCAAGCACAGCACATGCATACAATAATATCATTCAATTAGGATCTAGAAAAAAATATTTTGGCACATCATACATTCATATCATTTGATTAGGACTCAGGTTTTCGATGTTATTAGTGAACCAATTCAAAGTAATTTTCTGTTGTCCGAGTTCAATCTACCTATTATCTAATTTAGGACCATGATTTTATTTTAAGTCTGAACAAAATACTTATTTGGGATGTGTTTGTGCACGTTAGAACCTAAATTTAGTGCAATATTTTAAATTGAAATTGTTGCACCGCCAAGAAACTGTATTACTGCATCTTGAAATTGAGTTAGCTGACAGCTACTACAAAATGGTTGTTGCAACATAGAAATTGTTCACTGTTAATCCGTAGCTTTGTTTCATATAATCAGTTCTACATGATATATTTACGGGTAGACACATCGATTAATTTCTTTTTTGATAATAAAGAAATATTATCAACCACGCAGATTCATAGGTGGTCATATAACATTGTAAGACATACGCCATCAATGTCTTAATGATATGTGGGACTAGCTATATCAATGAAATGTGGCCTAGAATGACAGAAGAGGTTTTAGTTTAAGCCGGTGGCATACAAGATATTTTCCCTAGATTCAAATCCTCGGCAAGTTCATTCCGTGTTACCTACAATTATCTAGCCCACAATCTGAACCATTGGACTCACACCTTGATTTGAATCTAGACACATGATCCACATGTGGCCGACTCGAGTAGTGCTACACTTCAATTGTCTACACTCAATTCAGTTGTTTTCACTGAGAAAATCTCAGACCCTTTTTCACCTGGAGAAATCTATACCCACCTGTCGTAACAACACCAATCTTTACTTTCTTTTGCTCCTTGATTGCCTCACAAGATTTCTTCGTTTGCTTCCTTCGATCCCATTCATGTCGTGAATTGATTTAAGGATTTATCTCCCTTTAATATATGTTTCCATTTCGTATGTAATGCAAATATTCCTTCTTTGAACTTTCAATTCTCATTCCGACCTGGGATTGATAGCCATTACCTTGCCTCCAAAACGTTCTTTACTAAATGATTTAATATGTGCAAGTTTTGTTATGAACAAAGCTCTAGGAGGAAGGAAGTGCAAATGATTAGATGTTTATTTCTCAATAAAGTATTGTTAGTATATGTTGTGTGGATGAATAATGGCATAGAATGATTTTCTTTCCTAGCTAGCACAACATAATGCTGGAGGCAGAGTGGTTTCCTTCCTAGCAAAACAAAGTCATATTATTTCCTTCCTAACACTACAAAAAATGGTATGATCAATGACAAAAAAATTATCGCAACTTTCATGCTAATAAGCATTAGTGACGACAAACACCCCTTAATGACAAAATAATTTTCTTTGCCAAACGTGCGTCTTTTAGTCATGATTAGTGACAAAGAAAATTTTTTTATTAGTGATGAAAAGAATTTTTTGTCTATAACTAGTGACAAAAGATTGTTGTAACATTTGTCACCAAATGACTGCCACGTCGGAACAAAATTTCAAACTAGGCGTGTTTACGGTCCATATTTTTCTATGGTTGTAGCCTATACGTTTTTGTCACTAAGTGAAATTAGACCCATTCAATCATGGTTTAATGTTATTGTTAAGGTCTATAGTTTTGTTGTTGGGTTGAGCCCGTCACAGTCTCAAACTGACTTTATTATGGCACACAGTGGTTTTGTTGGTTGAGGCTCACTATTGTTTCGATACCTATTGTTTTGATCCAAATTTCTGCTGTTAGATCGAGTCTGTTACTATTTCAGTCCGTGTTGTTTCAATCCATATTTAGTTTGTTGGATCAAGCCCATTGTTGTTCTGACCTGTTTTTATTTTGGCACAAAGATCGTCTAGCCTAGTGGTTACAAGAGTCTCAGTAGCACCGCCTCAGGTCCTGGGATCGACCCTCACCATAGGAGCGAATTTTCTATGACTTAATGACATTGTGCTTTGTGGTTGGGACACTCCCGTCAGCAACGAGGTGTCAACGGTGACTTCATCAATCTCGAGAATTTTTCGGCGCAACTTTGGCATGGCGATTTTTGGTGAAGTTTGGCTACAAACTAAACAAGCCCTTGATATTAGGGTGTCTTGCTAAGTAGGCCTAATAGACCGGCACACTAACCTATTTATGTCATGCACATGGTGAACCTAATAGTCTTTACTGCTTGTGACATGACATCTATGTGGTCATCTATATAACCACATCCCCGACCAACATGTGAAGACCCATAATTGTGATCCAAAATCCAATTGGCATTAGATGCATAGCATATACACAAAAAAGACAAGATCAACGCTAATTAACATTAACTAACTCTAGTAAAATAGGTACATGCGGTGATGAAGCCACATATATATGATAGAAGATGATAAAACCAGATGTGACAAGTGACCATTTGTAGACCAGAGTTGAGCACTTGTTAACTGGAATTAACGACCATTGGTATGTACCCTTTGTGAAGAGGAATTTCTTCTAGAATTACATATATAAAAAATACATGCCTCAGCTTAAGTCACACTGTTGTAGATATGTTTAGACACGATATACATCATGTATGATACTAAAATAGTGTCTAGGTTGATAAATTATTATTACTTTGATCATGTATAGACCAATATTTTGGCACTAGCAAAACACATATATATACTAGGTTGGCATAGTACACCTCATAGCATTTTTGAACATCGCGACACAACAAGCTACTTTGATCGACATTGACCATTTCAGCTACGGGACGTTGTCCATTGGTTTGACAACGAGATCAACACACATGGACTCTAGCGTCTTTAGATAATTTTTCTACAAGGTCAATATGTGTGCACTTCTTCATTTTTCTATAAGGTTCGCATACGAGCGCTTCTTTCTCGGTTGAGCGAAGTTCGAGCAGTTTAAGAGATTGTGCAAAACATGGGCACTGCTCAAGATCAAAATATTTGTTCTGACTTGCCACACTAAACTGTTGGTGGGCAGCTGAACGCCTTGCAAGGCGTGGATGATCGATTTCAACTTTGTGGCCAAAAAGAGGAGGACATCCAGCACACCCTCACTACATGCGTCTTCTCTAGGGAGGTTTGGTTCAATTGACTACTACAAACTCCCTATGTAGTAGTGGCACGAAAAAACGTATAGCGACGCCGGATATTGCGAACCGCCATTAAAAATCGTGGTGATTTTTAGCGGCGGCCACTTTACGGACCGCCGCTACAAATCTTTATAGCGACAGACTACAAAGAGACCTGCAGCCAACAGCCCAGCCCACACCTCTCAAACCTTAACTTCAACCACAAATATAAACACGTCCACTCCAATCCCACCCATCCCAGCCATCCTTACCGCTGCCCCCACTCTCTCTCTCTCTCTCTCTCTCTCTCTCTCTCTCTCTCTCTCTCTCTCTCTCTCTCTCTCTCATGGCGGCCGCGGATCCGGCCGCGCCACCTCCGGCGGTGGCATATCCGGTCGTGCCCCCTCTCACGGCGGCTGAAGGTGTGGCAGCGGCTTCGGCGGCGGCCGATCCGGCTGTGCCACCGCTTCTTCAGCGGTAGCGGGCTCGAAAGAAGCAAGGCTTGCACAGGCCTCCTTTCGGGCTAGCGGGCCTAGATTTTTTTGTTTGGTGAAGGGTAACGGCGGGTGAAGATGTCACCCGCCGCTATCACGTGATTTCTTGTGGCGGTTTGTGATTTGCCACCGTTGTTGGTTTCAATTTTTAACTGCGGTGACGTAGCGGCGGACCGTGATACTCGCTGCTACAATCTTAGGGTGGGCTGCAGGCGGTGACCCCAACAAAGGATGAAGTGAGGTTCAAAGGGTGGTGGTGTCGTGCCAGCCGGAGTGTTCGCCATGACAACAAGAGGAAAGGGTTCAACAACATGGTGTTGCTCGTGACATGGGAAATATGAAAACACCGCAACCGACGTGTATCCGACGGTGCTTAGCCTAGGCCGGATCGAGTCTTTGAGGAGGTCCAACAAGAAACTACCATGTGGGTGATGGGCAGCGCCAAGAAGCTCGAGCAACTCTTGTAGATGATAGCGAGTAGCTAAGCGGTTGCATATTTTTGTAGAAGACGCGCATGTAACCACAAAACTAATCGTGGCTAGAGCATGACATTCTATCATTTTTGAAAGTTGACTAGGGGGGGTGAATAGGCAACCTAAAAATTCCTGTAAAAATAACTAGACTCAAATGTCAAATACCGGAACTTCCGATGCATGATTGAAAATGCGGAATTAAACCATACACAATTCTTGCTACTTGAAAGAAGAAAGAACACAACCCTATGCAATTTTAGATAATTAAGGGCACGAAGGAAAACTACCAAGCAACCTAAACAAGATAAACAACAAGACGCTTAAGTAAAAAAAAAAAGAGCACACGAGACAACGATTTTTCACTAAAGTTTGAGTCCACCTAGGACTCTACGTCTCGGTTGAGAAAGTCCACCAAGGACCGGGTTTCTCTCAATCCTAATTCTCGCTCAAGTCACCACCAAGATTGAGCTTGAGTATTCTAGTATCAATGTCTCTCGCGGGACGGTAATAGAAACTTCTCGGACGTCACCACTCAAGTTGGGAGCTCACGAGCATGCCTAGCCAACTAGGACCTCGAAGCTCCAAGAGTAACAAATCCAAATCGTGAAGATGCTCAACGATGGAATCAATGCTCTCAATCTCTTGTTGAAAGTGTCTCACTCAAATTCTAGCTCTAGGAATGAAATTTCAGCTTTGGAGATGATTTGTGGTGAGAGGAGTTTGGCTCAAGTGGGTTCAATCTCGGAATGTGCACGAGAGAGTTTTTTGAGGGTGGGTTGTGGTATTTATACCATAGCCCAAAAAGAGCCATTAGGCGGTCTGAATGCCTCGCACCGGAACTTCCGATCCAAGGTCGAAACTTCCGGTGTGGGTTGGTCTAGGGTTTGATCTGGATTTTTAGCCCGCACCGAAACTTCGGTAGAGTACCGGAACTTCCGGTTCATAGATCTAGGGAACTTTCAGAGAGTCCCAAACTTTACGAGTGCCTACCGGAACTTCCGGTACGTACAATGGAACTTTCGGTGTGGCCATCCTAGAGAGTCCGAGACTCGTGTATATATCGGAACTTTCGGTGTCCGTACCGGAACTTCCGGTTTTACATTCTAGAGAGTCTAAAACTCTCTAAGTGTCTACCAAAACTTCCGGTGTGGCATTCCGGAGACTCCAAAACTCGTGTCTACGTGAACTCTCGGTGCCTTACCGGAACTTTCGATGGGTCGGGAGGCGGGAGCTATTTTGTGGGGATTTTCATGGGATCTTTTTGTGAGCATTTTCATCCACTACCATGAGTGTGATTTACATCTCTCTTTATAGTTCGGCATTCCTATACTCAAAGAAAAGATAAAAAACTCCATATGGAACAATTTGAGTGGGATTGCCTTTCTTCTCCATATTTTTCAACCTATCCCTTTTATTTTCTCTTTTTCATCCAAACTTATAATGCTTTCATGTTTTGTAGATAATAACTACGCACATTTTCATGAAAATATTAGTCCAAATTTAATTGTATTGATATCAATCATCAAAACCAAATCGAGAGACCTAGATGCACTTAAAGTTTTAACTTCTTCTTAGTACAATGACGTACAGTTCTTGCGTTCGAGAAAAAAAATCACAAGTTAAAATGTCACTTGCTATTTTAATATAAAAAATCTTATAACTTCTAGCTCTCATGTCATGCAGACACATGATGCGGCTTACGTACGGCATACTTACACTGATACAATTAGCATATTCAGATAATAAAATGTATAAAGTCTTAACAGTACCACATCACCAGCGTGTACGGCTAGTAGCATGCACACTGTCACACAAGGTTGTACACGGCAGTTGCGTATCTATCATTTTTTATTTAACGAGAATTACTATGCATTCAATTACATTGTGTGACTCATGTATATATGGCTCCGTGAGTATCTGCGGAATGATTTTGCCTCTTGCCCGGACCCATAGATGAAAGCTACGCATCGTCGTGATTGGCTGCACGAGGAAGGTTGGACGTCGGATGGGTCGAACCTACTAGGCTACTACAAACTGCTTACTTAATTCCTATATATATATTTATGACAAAAACTCCGGAAGAACTACCAGGAATATTGGTCCACACACGGTTATCGTCTGCAGTCCACTACATAAGATTATTTATTATAGTACAATTAAAATTAATGATATTAAAAACAAATCCATAAATCGAGGTGCAATCTTGAAACAAAATCAAACATAAAATCAGCTTAGCCTGCGTGCACTATTTAAAATCCTAAAGATAACTGTATGCACCATGCACTTGTTTAAGCAACTAACTCTATGTTAGCTCATGTATAATTAAGCGTAGAGAATATATATGTAACCACATGTGAAGCGTAAATCAAATTCTAGTGTGACTTGTTATTTTTTATATTCTTTTACGATCCGCAATACTAATCCTTCTATAGTTTCATCCTCGCTCCGCCACCGCTGTCGTGGGCCGATTGAGTAACATGCGGCGCTATTGCTGCCCTTGTTCTACAACCCAACAACAAGAACGTGAATTACAAAGCGCGCTATACCAAAACTCACATTACAAACTCCTCGCTTCAGATTCCGCACACTGGGTCGGCCCAATTGTTCATTATAACCCAAGAGTTGCTGCCCTAATTTTCATCTTCAGGTTTACCTCTTCCTATCTTTTCTTGTTGCCCTTTAATCCTTTTTAACTTGATCAAGGTGAACTATGTATCATTCGGTTGTCAGTGTTTTGTGGCGAAGCTTAATGGAAGCTAGGGTCACGTGCCCCTTGCCTAAGGTAAAATTTCACTAATCAAACAACAAAATTTGATTTTGTTTATCGTTTTTTGTGCTAGGCTAGTGAGACGGATCCCTCAAGTTTGCTCTAAGATCCGTCCCTGTCAGTGTCGAGAAAGTACAAAAATTTATCTTAACCTTTATACACCATTCTCAACTTGCACTTGTGCCATTCTCGATTGGCTTCGCCTCCTTTTTCTCTCATCCGGTTAATGGAAGGGAATATTATATGTCGACCAAGTCAACATATAGTGCCTGATTGACCCGCACTCGATCTGTGCCCATCACCATGGCCATGACACCATATTCCTCAAGCTCATTCGTCACAGGCCACGACCGACTTCAAATGCGGAGGACTATCCACAACAATGATTATCCATCGATTTGTTGTCCAGTTGTACGTCACCCTCCCTATCGATTAAGAACATTTGATCCTATTGGTAAGAATGATCCATCTTCTTTTTGGAACAATTCATCCCCTTGATTAGAACAATTAATACTCTTGTTTAGAACAATTCAATTCCTACTAGAACGATCGATTCGCGTTTGCGTTGGGACTCGACGGACCTATGATGATGGAGTCGACATCGGGAAGAAGATGATAGGACGATGCATGGGCCGGCGAAGCAAGGATGCTAATGGGTTGTGTTCTTCATTGCTGGGCTGGTCCGTGAACAGGGCGTAAGATGGTCGACCACATGTATTCGGTCCACTGAGTCGCCGTGTAACAGGCCACATCTATAGATGTGGATATAACGCGACGGCCATATTTTAGTAATGCGATCGGGTGCTGATGACAAACATTGTCTCATACTCTCGAGAGCAATGGCTCTTTGGAAGCCCAAAGAGTTGCCATCGGTAGAAGATGCCGAAGATGAGATATGACTCGGCCTGTGCTTTGCTTAAGTAGCTGGGTCCGTAGCACAGTACTCCCTCCGTCCAAAAATATAAGGGTTAATTTGATTTATACCATTACAAATTTCGTAGTTTGGAAATATACCACTAAACTTTCTTTTATCATGTAGGTGCCATTACAATTTTTCCAAAGTTGGAAATATGCCACTTTGTACGTCTTAAAGCATTTTAGATCCACTATACGTTTCCGTATTTTTGTATTTACCGTTTTACCCGTCTTCTTTTCTGAATCTGCTATCGAAGTCGCCATGGTCGGCCACACTTGGAGCACGCCGTTCCATTCCAAGGAGCAGCTCAAGAGTCATTTAAATCCAGGACGGACTGTATCTATCTCCTCCATTCCCAACATTTCTTTTAAATGAACCCCATCGTCCAGGTCTCCATGAAGCCACCGAATGCCACCATAAAATTCAGGCTCCTTGATATGTTCTGTTACAATTTCCTTTGGCCACCATCTTGAATATGTCCTATCCTACATCCATGACCGAATTTCCCCATGAATGTGTGGCTGCATAATGAGTATTAGTTGATTTTTCTTCTGCTGCTGTGTATTGCGACCATGGTGGCTGGCCAAGCTCCATGAATCAAGCGGCTGGGCGGCCTTGGAGTGGCTAGGGGATATGGCAGTGCCAACGATGCGGTAACGTAGACAAGACAAATGGTGAGGTGGAGGTCTGCAGCTCGGTGAAGCAGAGTAGTATTACGGAAGCCTTTGGTCATATGAAAATACGAAGTCATGTTGATATGCCTAAAACGTCTGAAAGTGTAGATAGTGGCATATTTTCAACTCGATCAAAAGTTTAGTGGCACCCACCTGACTATTGAAAGTTCAATGGTAGATATCTAAACCATGAAATTTATAATGGCATGAATCAAATTGACCCAAAATATAAGTATTCGTTGACTTTCAGCCTCTCGTTTGACCACTCATTTTATTTAATATATTTGTAAAATATTTATTTATTTTATGATAATTTGATTTTTAAGTATGACTTTTTTAGATATATTTTAAGTATGATTTTTTTTATTTTTATATTTTACATAAATTTTTTAAATAAAATAAGTGATCAAACGTGATCTCTGAAAATCAACAAATGCTTATATTTCTAAACGGAGCTATGTATAGTAGATTGCACCCGCTTTCTATCATCACACAACACAAACGAACACAGGATTAAAATCCAACGCGATTACCCGAGGCCGCGGGACCCGGTCTGTGTTGTTTCTTTTGAAAGTGGGACCCGGTGTGTTGGCGGGCAGTTGCGGCCCGCGCGCTCCTCGACAACGCCCTTCGGCAACCTCCGTTAGCCGCCGTCGCCCCCGCGTGACTAGCGGAAGAAGGCATCCGCCCCACCGTCGCTGGAGCGACGGCCCCGCAGGATCCGGGCCTCACAAGTCAGTACGACCGGCTGGCGGGCCTCTACGTTGCGGGCGTCTTATCGCCGCTCCCAATGCAGGCCACGCAAAGGCGACACGCATCTGCCATTCCCGAGCCAGTCCACCGCTTGTGGAGGTTGGCGCCTACCATTAACTTTTCCTTTGCCAAAGCGCCTAGTACAACGGCATCTCGCCTCTTTTCCTTTCATCTCTCTCGCACCCACTCCGAGTAGTACAGCGGCATCATCATCCTTTGGTTCATCGATATGGCCAGACTGCCCAGGGCCAGTCGGCCACTGCTCGCTGCTGCGCCGTGGCAATGCTGCCACCACAGTCCTGGCGTGTCATTAGAGCCCTGACGTGCGGGGCCCACTGGTCGTTGATAAGATCGACAAGTCATGGGCGTGCTTTGAGCATCGAGCCTAGGTCCCCGTGAACGGTGGTGAATTCAGCACTCGACGTTAAAGCGGGAATCTGCCCCCTACTGCACTGATTTCAGAAAGGTGTGACTACGTAGGACGTGAGAGTGACTGACACTGGCCGAGTATTGGAGAACAGTGTCGGTACGGACAACGTACCAGCAAAGGATACTTCGGCGGTTAGATATATCATGCCAGTGAGTGTTTTATAGACAATAAATAACGTGTTATGTAGGTATTTTTGATAATGTGACAGTATATTAATGAGGAGAGAGGTGAAATGAGTTTGATGAGGATGAAACTCTGCATACGCAGTTATCTAGACAGATTGTGTCTTGCATGTCACCTAGCAATAGATGAAACAATAATAGAGAGGGATGTTTCATCCTAATTTCAAACATTTTTATATGACGTGTCACTCTAGGTAATTGTATCCATAAAACTTTCATTGAGACTGGCCTTATCATGCCGGAGTAACTGTATTTTTACACTTGGAATCGGTGTAATGTTGATTACTCATGCTGTCTTTGCACTTGCAACACAATGTATTAGCTCATGAAGATTTTGCGTTTGTAGATTGCTCCAATACGGCAAACCATCCGTCTACGATAAGCTGGCAGGTGGCAGACGTTCTGTAGCCTTTCTACTAGGAGGCTCCAGTTGATCCCTTGCAATGCGGTGAGTCATCGAGCAAACTAGGCTTGCATCTGAAATAACAGCGCTGTGTCGTGGCCAAAGCATCCCTACAGCTGACAGCTCCCCGCGCGGCAGCGGCCACGCGGCGTCCCGTCCTCGAAGCGTGTCGTCTTGGGCTCGGCGGGCGGCGGCTAACTAATTGGAGGTGGAAGACGAGGCATGTGCACCCTGCACAGCACCTACCCGTCGCCGTCGGCTGGTAAACGACGGATCACAAGGGTTGTCCTTGCTACACACCACAACCCGTGCAAGTCGGACATCATCGACAGAGTAAGAACCAATGAGGCCCAATTCGAGGGTGGGCAGTAGGCCGCAAAACGAAATTATCATCGAGCCGGGCCGAAGAAGGGTTGAAGTTGTTCGATAGAGAACTGTTTCGGAGAACTTGTTCGATAAACAAGTTTCGCTACACTTCTGCATGGCCGAAGTAGCAGAAGAACATTGCAGCTAAATATCGACATACAAAATCATGTCTCAGTGTCAAATTTATCTTCCATTCTACGATTTCCAAAGGATAATACAACCACTATTCTGTCACAGATGGTGCACCACCAGCAGGTGATCAAAAAAGAAGATTCGGTGGCAAAACAAAGAATCGACCGGACAATGTAGCATGTTCTTCGGCCTCTGTTTGAATCTTTACAACAAATCATAGAATAAACTCATGTGCATCATTAACACTGCAGGAGTACAAAGGAGTGTAAACATTGATGTGCACCTTTCACAGTAGTGTTGCCCTCGTATAAGATGCGTGTATCAAGTAAGGGAATAGACCATTCGATCGGATAGCTCTTTCCCAACAACTCTGACGTATCTACTCAATTGCCCTTCCAGTGTACTGAGGTTTCTCCTCTCGATTGGCCCAAAAACTTGTTGAAGATCCTGAAAGGGACAGTGGGACCAGTTCAACAAACGAAACAACAGTCTGGATAGTTCACCCCTTCAATGAATACAATCACACATCCTACAAACACCAAAACAGGAGCAAATGACTACTCCATCCATCCATAACAAGTAATTTGAAATGGAGGAAGTACAATTTTCTTCATACTTGTAGGATTCTACTAATTATAGAACTTAGTTTAAGGTTGGTAATAGAAAAGAGACAATTTCCCCAAGTTATTATATTAGAAAAGCGAAAGTAATGCCAGCCAGATGATACGACCCTATTTTAGTGCAAAGTCCAGAACTAGTATCATCCTTTAGATTGGAGCTCAAATTTCTATACATACCTTATATTTAACTCGGGAGCCATTCAGGTCTAGAATGACATTTTCAATGTCTTTTATGTTGGAACTGTCCTCAGCTGTATCAGCCTTTTCTGAATGACTTATGTTGTCATCAACCATCATATCTGATTCATAATCATTCAAATCTTCATCATCCTCATCACTGGCAGACTCAATGCTATCAGTTTTTGCTGAAGAGTCAGTATTAGGACCGCAAATATGTGGAGACATTTCATCTTGCACCTTATCAAAATCAGATAGAATAGAATATTGACTTTGGTCTAGTAGAGGTTTGGCTAAATCATAGTGAACCCACCTGCAATGTTAAGATTTAAATATTATTGCACAGTTAGAGGAACAAAAACAAAATGCAGAAAGTGGTAACTCCAACATTTAAGCATGTCATTTCAATGTTAAAACGTTTCACTTTGATGGGCAAACAAATCCAACAACTTGCGATAATTTGCATGAAAGCCTGCTGATGGAATAGCTGGGAATGGAAGCATAAACATTAAAGTAACTAACCAGAAGTTCCAACAGTGAAGCTGGATACATGTTTTAAGCAGATGGAAGTTTTGTATATTTTCAACTATTCAGTAACCCATATGCTCAGTCAAGATGGCATGCACTTAAACTGTAGAGAAGCAGTGTCCTTAAGGTCCTAAGATTATTACTACTTTGAAACTATCAATTGTGCCATTATTAAAACAGTCATTCTTTTTGTGCCTCCTGTAACTTCCAGATAAGCTTGACCATTGTAGTATTTACACACAAAAAAAGGATGTGCATTGTAACAAATAGTATGAACTATGAAGAATAAATATCTTACTCATAACGAACAGGACAGAGAAGCTCTGATGGCCGGTATGCAGCTTTGTATCTCATCTTATTGCAAGAATGTATATAGTAACCGAGATAGTAGTACTGAAGGCTGGGGCAGTGCTCTTGTGTTGTCTTGACCCAATCTATCTCCTTTAGAGCAGTATACTTTCCAAGAGATAGGAAAGCAAAGTCAGGATCCCAGAACAAGTACTTGCTTGACAAACACTTAGGGAGGATATCAACTACGCCAACAGCAACAAGTTTTCCATCAATTCTGTACTGCTGATGAAATGACCCAAACCCACATCGTGGAATTGTATTATCATCACTTCTTGGGGGAACAAACACAATAGGTGTATCTACTAGAAACCTTTTGTATGAGCTTTCCGAAACTGTCTTCTCCTTGTGCACTATTGTCTGATACCTTCGGTACAAAGCATACTCCTCAGGATCAAAGTGTGATGTGCTCATCCTAATCTCTAGGTTTCTTCTTTTTTGAGAATGTCTAGCATTATTCATGTTTGTTTGTTTTGAACTACCAGACTTGTCTAGAATCTGTGCAGGTGCATTATTGCCAGCATGGTTCTGAGCTCTCTGGTTGGTGGCTGAATAGAAATTCAGATGCCCATTACAAGCTTTTACTTCAAAACCAGCAACTTCTCCAAGACGTTTCATTGTCATGGCCAGCTTTTCTGCAACAGAATTCGGAGAAATGTCTGCTAGTAATGAACCTTGATCAGAGCTCTTTTCTTTGGGCAATGCACGCCTAACCGCTGCCACTATTTGGAAACTTATATTACAAGTATACACCAAATCGTGGACTGCTTCTCCTTTCTTTTCTTGCACTGATTCTCCTACTTTCTTTTTAATTTGAGGTTTAACAGTCTTCACAACAGCTTTAGGAAATTGAACATTAGAACTATATATCCCCCCTTGGAAGCACGTATCTACTGCCTCGTCTATTCTTTTTGATAGGGTACAAGTGAACTCATCTTCTTTTGAAATATTTGAACATGTGGTTGCTTGAAACTCATTTGCTGACACCTTGGATAATTTGGAGGTCGGAGATTTCACAGGTTCACTGAGTGAGCGCTTTGTAGGGCTTGACTTACACTTGGAACTTTCAACCTGTGCATCGAGCTCGCCATCTAGGAACCTGCACATGGTTGGGGTGAAGACACAGAAAACAGGGTAATTTGATGAGACAGTAAAGTAAAAAGTAGGTATTACAAGCATAGGAGGGTATATGTGGAAATCAAGAAATATGCAAAACAAACAATAGTACCTTTGCATCTTTTTAAGTACGCGACCCTGCTCTTTAGAACAAATGAAATCATTTGCCTTTAAGCGTATTGTATACGAAGGACAGCATGTTCGTTCCATCTCAGGCTTGTAAAGAAAACAACCAGACCTCCTCCACCCACGATCAAGGAGAGCTGGAGTGAAAAAATAATCAAGGAGATGTAAAATTTGCAATTATGGTCATGAATCAAAGCCAAGCCAGCTAAAATTATTTTATTTATTTGGACAAAAATTGAGAGAGTGCATATTGTATGGAAGGGAGCTGAATTACTTCAGTTATATACGACTCCACCAATAAATCAGCTTATTCATTTCCAACCTCCCTTTAATTCTCCTATGTTTCTGTAAATCCCAGTGGATAAAAGAACTATAGCATTCAGTAAAAATGCTATTCTTAGCTGTTTTGGTGGATATGAATCTGTACAAAACTTATCGGGAATTACCTGTTGGTAGTTGTTGATTTTATGAAAAAAGAACAAGAGATCAATGAAAAGCAAAAACACGATTAAACCACCTGGCAACCACCCACTTCCTGGCTAAGGGTCTAGGTTCCAGAAATTTTAAACTGGTTTTCGGAACCTCAGCTTATCTAAGAATTTTGCCAAAGTAATCATTGTAGCAACTTTAAGTGCCCCTTCTATTTCCCAAATGTATAGTTCCTCAGCTAAATATACAAGGCTATATTACATTCCATTTGAAGCAAATGTTTTCGCTAGATCTGGATAGAAGAATTAGTTGAAACTTAAATAAGGGTCATCGTGGCCATATATTATCGGATACATTTTACTATTACTAACTAAATTCTATTGTGCAGCACAAACAGACACCAAATTGCCCTAGACACACTACAGTACTGTTTATGACTGAAAACCATGACTAGGCATTACTATTGTTTCGAGCTCCTCAAGCTTTTGGCCATGCTATATCAATAGTCATTGTTTCTTTCACTGACGCAAGGATACTTCCTTAAGCTTCTAGCTTACCAAAAGAAATAATGCAGAAGTGTTTTATTTGGTCATTTACAAGTTTTGAAAAGGAATGGACAGCCAATCTCCAAAATACAAAGTTACAAACCAATGTGTTATCTCACCTTTCTGGAAGTGGATAAAAAGAATTGTGGTTTTAAGTAATACATATAGGAAAATTTTTGCACTGAATAGATTTTGTACCTTGGTAGTCATCAGCTTTCAGACTGTTAGCCCACAGACCTGAAAGATTAATAGGATAAAAGGTGTTACCATAAGTGTCAAGTGATGTAACAATGCCTTACATAGGCAAGTTTCGTATGACAGGTAGGAAAATAATAAAAGGGTAACAACGTACAGAAATTGACTATACTCAACATGACGGAGTACTAAAACTAAATATTCAATATCCATCCTTCATTCAAGAATCATTTTTCAACTTTGTTACAGATGGATAAGGTAAACCTTTGCTGCAAGTAGGTACAAGATAAATGACTGGAGCTCTTAAGCATTCATAGGCTAGTAGAATTACGATCAAAAGGGCATATCTTAGTTTTTAAATCAATAGTGATAACCGGCATTCATACATTATACATAAGGGAATGCATGCCCTCAGTTTGCACTACTAAAATCCAGTTCACTACAAATATAGGCTGAAACAACAAAAGGATTCCCACAACCGAACAACGGAAACATCGTTCCCTGGCACTGCCCCGTTGCAGGACCATCTACACTGAAATTCGCAAATTCCGTGGTGATCTGAAGGCAGACGTCCTTCTTTTGACTCGTCTACTCGAGATGCTAGAACCAACGAACGGGAGATTCCACGACATACTGAGATACTAGAACCAATGGAAGATCCCAAGCGCAACAGTACTTCAAGGTCCGATCCAAGTCGAAGCAGAGTAAACCAGTCTAATCGAATGGGATTTTGGGAAGGTACCGTGGGAGATGCTCGTGGGGCCGGTGGATCGGCAGTAGCCGCAGGTCGTACGGCGCCGGCCGTAGTCGATCACCACCGACTCGCCCCCGCCCCTGCTGCCGCTGCTGCTGGCACCGTCCGCCATCGCGCGGCGGATGGGTTGTTTCGTCGCCGGGCCGGAGTGAGGAGGACGACGGGTTCGGGTTTAGCGGACTCGGCGGTGCGGCCGGGGGAATCAGTTGGGTCCCCGGATCTAGATGGGACTAGCTGTAAAATACGTACTAGTACGTGTTATATGTTCACTGGTACAGATACTTATCCAAAAAAAATAGGTCAAGTTTGATCGATGTAAGAGACGAAGGGCGAAAATTGAGGCACCAAAATTGAATTTTATGAAAAAAATGTGATAACTTTGTTTAATCGAAAAGGGAAGAATTGGGATTACAACAAAGAATTTTGATACCGATTACAGCCAATAATTGTGTTATAAGGATTAGATATGTAAAATCGAATGTCATGTCTTGTTTCATTTTTTAAAAAATGGATTTTAACAAACAAGATAACCTCTCTAGAAAAAAATGATATTTATGTGTAACGATCGGTCCTTCGGTTAAATTTTTGTTTGCATCCAAATACGATTCAGAATAACCTTGTATTCTAATTTTACGTCTTTTCTAACCCTAACTATCTGTATTGATGTATACCTTCCAAATATTACCACATCTGATCCGAGAAAGTTCAGATACGGCTTGAATTTTTTTTTGCATTGTGGTCATCATCAATACAGCGGATCGCGAGTCTTTATTAGGATGCTTGTAGTGCTGACTGATTAGAAGACAACCAACAGGATTAGATGCTACAATAACAATTGAGACTCGTTAAATATTACGGTTGAGGACAAACATGGCTTCGCACGAAACCTTCAGCACACAGAAAATACTCTATTGGTTGAGTAAAAGAAACGCAAACCTTTCTTCTTTCTCTCCCTTCTCCATTTTGTTTTATCTGGAAACAGAGTAATATCTTTTGCAGTTTTTTAGGGACCAACAACATGGCAAGCGTCTGTGGAAAGCATTGAAAATATCCAGTTGTTATTAAAGAATCTTTAAGTAGAAGCTTGGAAGACCAGTTAAGAGGAAGCAGGGAGAAGGAACTTGGAAGCTTCTAAACGAACATGTGTTCACACTGATCCAACATAGCAAAGATATAGATAATCTGACCCAACCAAATCGAGGCTCAGCTGGGGTAAGCTGGGATCTCTGTTTTAAACAACCACATGTAAGCATATTGCATAGCATGCAGCCTAGTGAGCGGTGCCAATTACCATAATTCTTGAGAGGGAATTGCATTCATAAATAGAAATGGAAGACACGGACTGATTTTGAAAATGAACTTAGATTCTTGAGTTCTAGGGCTTAATACAAATTTGAACACTTTCCAGAGAGGCCCTAGACAAACGAGCCGTATTCACTTTCCTCGGACGACTCTCTCAATAGACTGTGCAAAACATCTAGTACAAAACAAGTCTTTAGCGAGTTGAAATGGCATTAGTTCCCTCTATCGCCTGATAAAGCTGGTCGATCCATGATCAATTATTTATAGCTGGTTCTAATATCAAAGAACACAGTATTTTTGAAAGAAAGATATATACACACAGTACGTCAGTACCGGTCCATAAAGGCGGACTTCTCAGGTGTGAAATAGATGGTCTTCCAAAGTCTCACTGTTGCACATGAACATAGACATATATGTGGCTCTAGATTATGCTCATTTCATGATGTGTCCATTTTAAAACCGAGACTCATCAGCAGCTGCTGCAGTGCCTTCCAACCCCAAAGAAAATCATGTTCATAGGCATTGGTCAATTCATTCTCAACCGAAACACCATCCTCGGACAAATCATTTTTTTCTGCTGTTTTTTCAGCATAAGTCTCATCAGCAAACGAAATGTGGTCAGTCTCCTTTTCTTTTTGTCCGTAGAGCTGGCCTAGCCTTTTCGATTCTTCACGCGGAAATGGCTGACCAGGGCAAGACAAGGACTATTATTTTAGCTTGAAAAATGAGAAGAACACATCAAATGGGAGATAGCCTTAAATTGAAATACTAACTATAATCCTTAATGATATTTGGACAACTCACGATTAACACTTAAATTATGGTAGCAGGTTTTCAGGGAGTCTCTGAACTGTGATATTTATACACATTTCACTTCTAATGAAATGAGTAATCGAAACACTTGTTAATCCAGTATCCATTATGCTTCAAGGGTGATTCAACAAATTATATTATGTAACAAAACCTAACCATGCTCTGATAACTTAAGCTAGCACATCACTGTTAACCTCGCATCTATAATCAGCCCAGTCACTTGTAAATTCTCTATGCTAGCTTGAATATAGACATTAATGAGATAAAAAACATAGGTTCCATTTAAGATAGCTTGAATAGAATGTACAGTGAAAAATATTTACAGTAACATACCAACACACGTACATACTTCTAGGAATTCAGTTATAGCGGGGAAAATAACTATGGCTACTCTGCCATTTGTAATGCAAACAAAGAACGTACCGAAGAACTTCATTAAACACATACCTTTGGTGGGTTTGCTTTGTTAGCCCTCATCGAATCCACTTGATCAGAATCATTTGTGAAGAAGGTTGACTTCTCATGTTCCTCGGGCACAATGGGTTCATCCTGTTCTACCTCCTCGTCATCATCGATTTGAGGCACATCTTCTACAACACTATCCTTTCTGCTTTCACTGTCATCTGAAACAACTGCGTCCTCCATCCCAATCGATGCATCTCCCTCCTCTTGAATTTTCTGGTTCTTCACATCACCCCAATCTTCATGGACCACCAACGTGATCACCGTTTCGCCTGTCTGCAAGCTTCTGTTAGGCCCATTCTGCCATAACAACTCTCCCGAGGTATCTCGCAGCAGGAACTTGAACTCAATGAGCTTGTTGGCCGGCAAATCCTGGTCAAAACGGATAAATAAAATGGTGACGAGATCACTTAAGAATTGAGCAAAACGTCAAACAATGCGTGCAACCCGAGGCTCACCTTTTCCACCGTCCACTCGTGGCCTTCCGCCCACTGCAACGCAACCGCCTTTTCCGGATCCCAGAGACCGAGCGCAGGGTCGTCGCCGACGAGGTGGAAGCTCTGACCGAACGGGCACTCCTTTGCCAGCACAAATCTGACACGCACCGTCTTCCCAGGAGCTGGAAGGGCCAGATGAAAATTCATTTATTAGAAACGATCCATCACCATCGAACAGATTTGATCATTTTTGGTATCACACTCACCACCACTGGGCGACGAGGTTTCAGCAGCATCTCCGTGGACCTTCAGCTCCTCGTCATCAGCCTGTGTCCCAAACATCAGCGCAGCGAAAATGCGCCCACCATACCGCGGATTCAGAAACCATGGAACTCACTCACCTCAGGCGCCGGAGACGGGACGGGCTCGAGGGGCTCCGGGAGCACGGATACGGCAACGAGCGTCCTCCGGCGGCCGGGAGCGGCGAGACAAGCCCCCACGACGCGCCGCCGCCCCCACGCACAGCCGTAAGCGGCCGGTCCCCGCACGAGCGATCTGCCACGGACGGCCGCCGCCGCCGTCAACGCGGCTTCCATGGACGGTCGATTGGGGATGAATCCCCTTTCCCCCTAAACCTCGCGCCGCCACGAGAGGACGCGGCACGGAAACGGCGGTTCACGATACCGAGGTGCCGCGGCGCGTGAAGCGTGACGGTGAGTGAAGCGGTCTTGTTTCAGCCGTGCCGCCGCACCCACGGATGATGCCGCTGTCGATCGATCGCGCCGGTTGGCTGGTGTTATCCCCCTTGGCCACCGGCGGTGAAGGACCGGGACGTGAGGGTCAAGACGGTGTTCACCTATCCAAACTTGCGTCGCAAGAAGGGAAAACAATTGAGGATTGAATTGGTTCTGAATTACGATGATTCTCTAGTTCGATACAAGCGCTTAATAGCCAGCGCTAGACACACACTTACATCACGGGCCCACTGGCCATAGACTCACACTCATCGTCTCCTTAGCACTTTACGCTTTCTTTACATCTTACTCCGCTGGTGTCAAGTCCCCGCTTGCTTCTTGACGGTTACGCCTCAGGCACACCGAGGACGTAACATCTCCCCCACCATCAGAATGCGCTTGCCCCCAAGCAGCCGCTGAAGGAAATCTCTTCTTAATGACATGATAATCTTCCCAAGTAGCAGCAGAATCCGACAATCCGGACCATTTGATGAGCACCCGAGGAATGGCTGCATTACCTCTCTTGACGAGGCGCCGTTGCAGCACCAATTCTGGTTCTGTATCAGCAGAAGCCAGATCCACAAGCTTAGGCAAATCAGAAAAAACTGGTGTGAAATCAGGGGTGAAAGGTTTCAGTTGAGAAACATGAAACACCGGGTGAATCTGAGAAGTTGCCGGCAATTCAAGACGATAAGCTGCTGCTCCAATTCGTTCAATCACTGTATAAGGACCATAGAATTTGAAGGCGAGTTTCGGATATGGCCGATTCACAAGTGAAGACTGCGCATAGGGTTGGAGCTTGAGCAATACCTGATCGCCCACCTGAAATTCACGATGAGTTCGTTGACGATCAGCATATACTTTCATTCTGTTCTGGGCAGTAGCCAAATGTTCCTTGAGAAACTGAGTGTGTAGCTCACGTTCCTTCAGCAAGTCAGCTACCTCTGTCTGTGTAGAATCAGAGATATTAGGTGCAGCCCCAAAATTTGGATCATAACCATAAAGAGCTTTGAAGGGCGAACATCCCAGGGCTGAGTGATAAGATGAATTGTACCAAAATTCTGCCAAGGGTAGCCAGGATTTCCACTTTCTTGGTGTATCATGAACTGCACAACGGAGATACATCTCAAGGCATTGATTAACCCGTTCTGTTTGTCCGTCCGTTTGAGGGTGGTAAGCAGAACTGATATTCAACTCCACCTTCGACAACTTGAACAATTCCTTCCAGAATGTACTGACAAATATCTTGTCACGGTCCGACACAATGGAGCGTGGCATTCCATGAAGTTTTACCACTGAATCCAAAACGACTCGAGCGACGGAAGGAGCAGAAAAGGGATGACGAAGGGGGATGAAATGAGCATACTTTGTAAAGCGATCCACGACAACCAGAACCGAATCATAACCGTCTGATCTCGGTAATCCTTCTATGAAGTCCATCGAGATATCTTGCCACGCGCCTTGGGGAATGGGCAAAGGTTGCAACAGTCCTGGAGGGTGAATACGCTCATGTTTGGCTTGCTGACAAATGGTACATTGCTTGACGAAGTTCTCAATGTCTTGTTTAATACCATTCCAGCTAAATGATCTTTTGACACGTTGGTATGTTGCTTGGATCCCCGAATGACCGCCCACAGCACTGGCATGGAGCGCTGTAATCAATTTCGTACGCAACGCAGAATTGGCGCCAACCCATATTCGCTGACCCTGTCGGATAAGTCCTTGATGCAGAGAGAACCCTTGCTCATTGGGACTCTTTATAGCTAACTGAGTAAGCAATTGTTGGGCATCAGCGTCAGTGGTATAAGAGTTTAGCACTTCCTGTATCCATAACGGCCGAATTTCAGAAATGGCGATTGTAGCCATGAGATGACCGACACGAGATAAAGCATCTGCTGCCAGGTTATCCTTGCCTTTGCGGTACACGATCCGGAAGTGAAGGCCCATCAGGCGTGTCATGGCCTTGCGTTGCAGATCAGACTGCAATTGTTGTTCATCCAAGTAGGAGAGACTTTTGTGATCAGTTTGAATCACAAATTCCTGTCTCTGCAGATAGGGACGCCACCTTTCCACCGCCATAATGAGTGCCAAGAATTCTTTCTCATATATAGAAAGATGTTTGTGGGTTTCACTTAAGGCCTTGCTTAGGAATGCAATTGGTCTGCCCTTCTGCATCAGAACAGCACCCAACCCCGTAGCGCAAGCATCAGTTTCCACGATGAAGGTAGTAGTGAAATCAGGTAAAGCAAGCACAGGAGTATTGGCCATGGCTAGCTTGAGAGCTTGAAAAGCTTGAGATGCCATTTCGTCCCAACAGAACTGCTTCTTCTTCAAAAGGTTTGTCAACGGTTTAGCCAGTGAACCGTAGTGTTTGACAAATCTGCGATAATAACCTGTTAGCCCCAAAAACCCACGGAGTTCTGTTACTGTGGTAGGCTGAGGCCAATTCAGCATAGCTGCTGTTTTGCTAGGATCCGTAGCAACCCCCTCCTCCGAGATTATGTGGCCAAGATACTCGAGTTTGCCTTGAGCGAATGAACATTTAGATAGCTTCACAAAGAAATTGTTAGCTCGTAACTTGGTCAGAACAGAGCGCAAGTGCATCAAATGGAGGTCCAGTGTTGGGCTGTAAACCAGTATGTCATCCAAGAACACCATGACAAATTTGCGGAGATAAGGAGAAAGCATCGAATTCATTGCACACTGGAAGGTGGCCGGTGCATTCGTCAGTCCGAATGGCATGACACGAAATTGATAATGGCCGTGGTGAGTCTTAAAAGCCGTCTTGGCTTCGTCAGCTGGGCTCATACGAATCTGATGGAAGCCAGAGCAAAGGTCAAGCTTAGTGAAGTATTTTGTTCCTGCAAGTTCTTCCAGTACCTCATCAATCAGTGGCAAGGGAAATCTATTTTTGACTGTGAGGTCGTTCAATTTTCTGAAGTCCACACAGAAACGCCACGAACCGTCTTTCTTTTGTACCAAGAGAACTGGAGATGCGAATGGACTTGTGCTTGGTACAATAAAGCCAGATGCGAGCAATTCTTTGACTTGACGTTCAATCTCGTCCTTGTGCAGGGGTGAATAACGGTATGGGCGAGAGTTGACAGGTGCTGCACCCGGGATCAAAGGAATGGTGTGATCATATAAACGTGAAGGAGGCAATTCAGTCGGCTTTTGGAAGACATCAGCAAATTCAGTAAGCAAGCCTTGTACTTCGGAAGGTAGGGTGGTTGTCAAAGTGGTAGTCTGTTCTGGTTGCAGCACCGCAAGAGCCCAGATTTCATTCCCTTTAGACCATTTAATCAGTTGTTCAACACTCATCTCAGGCACAGAGGCAGTAGAAGTTTGC
The DNA here is from genome assembly GCA_031894775.1 of Chloris gayana. Lineage (NCBI taxonomy): Eukaryota > Viridiplantae > Streptophyta > Magnoliopsida > Poales > Poaceae > Chloris > Chloris gayana. The sequence continues at coordinate 242,828 of JAUNZO010001619.1, forward strand.
ACACCTTGTAACTGAATTATGGTGTCACCATCTGCAAATTGCATTGTTTTCTTTTCCCAGTCACAAATCATGGGGCTATGTTGTTTTAACCAGTCATAACCCAGAATAACATCGTACACTCCCAGGTCTAAAACTTTCATGTCAGTGTGCATTGTATAGCCTTGTGTCCACCATTCCAGGGCAGGAACAAAAGTGTCACTGACCATAGAATCACCATTTGCAACTTTGACCAATATTGGAGAAGTTTTCTGTGGTTCAATGTCAACTGCTTGCAGGAAAGATTTGCTTACAAACGTGTGAGAACTGCCGGAATCCACAAGAATGAGCATCACTTTATTTTTGACAAGTGCTCGAATCCTCATGGCCTCCCCATTCTCAGTACCAGCCACAGCATTAAGGGACAAATGACAGCAACGAGCTTGTTCCATGTCCTCGTGCTCCAAGGAATTCAGGATGGCTTCAGTGAGCTCCATATCCAAGTCCTCCACCGTAAGTGAATGGACTTGTGCTTTTGGCCGTTTAGAACATTTATCAGCATGACCATTTTCATACTTGTCACCACAGAAATAACAGAGATTATTGGCCCTACGGTAGTCGCGGAGTTGACGCTCTTTCCAATATTCTGTATTAGCAGTGTTCAACTTGGAATCATGCCTGGCAGAGGAAACAGTCCTCACATTTGCACTTGCTTTAGGTGATTTGAACTTGTTGCGCTCTAAGGTGTCTTGCTGCATTTGTGCTAGCAGAACAGCTCTCTCCACAGATTCAGGAACTTGTGACTGAACAGAGTCCCTGATAGGCTCTTTCAGCCCTTTCACAAAATGAGTGACGAAGAAAGTCTCATCTAAACCAGTATTATGCATTGTCACTTGATAACGCAAAGACTCAAAAATCTGTGTATATTCCTCAACTGTACCTAGCTGGCGTAATGCAACCAGCTCTCTCATATATTTGCCATAATCAAAGGCACCAAACTTGCGCTGCACAGCATCAATGAAAGTATCCCAATCAACCACACCGTGTTGCAGTTTAAAAACCTGCAGCCACCTAGCTGCATTGCCCTCCATATGTAATGATGCTGAGGTTACCCAGAGATCACGCGAAATATGGAACAATTGAAAGTAATCCAAGCACTTCTCCTTCCAAACCACTGGATCAGTTCCATCAAACTTAGGAAATGACATTTTAGGCATACCAGAGCGGTCCCAAGGACGATTACCATTCCGGCCATTCATCGAACACTCAGCGTGCGCCCGAGGATGCTCACGCCCACCGCCGCCAACAACGCCTGGTACACCGCCACCCACGCCTCCTGGTCCGCCGCCACCGGCGCCTCTTGGTCTACCGCCACCAGCGCCTCCCGGTCGACCGCCGCCACCAGCGCCTCGCGGTCTACCGCCACCAGCGCCTTCACGACGACGCCTCGCACGAACAGAGCCATCCGGATCCTCCGCGAATATGTTGTGGAAGGAATCACCGCCATCCCGAGACTCCATGTACTGGCTCCCCGACTGGTAGGAGAAGTCATCGCCTTGTCGTCGATCGTTCTCGAACGCCAACCGTTCCAGCACGGCTCCGGTCGCATCGACGCGCTGCGCGAGCAAGCGTTGCTCCCGGGTCGCGCCTTCAAGAGCTCGTGAGTTGAGCTCCAAGCGTGACAGCACGTGCTGGTGGTCGTCGTTGATGTCGCCGATCTTGCGCTCCATGGCACCCAACTTGGCGAAGATAAGGTCGAGGCTATCCGTCACCTGTAGCCATCGAGCGTTATCCTCGTCTTTCCGAGCGTCCAGCTTCTGCGCCGCCGCCTCCATCGCCTCCGGGATCGGGTCATGTCCGCTTCGTTGGCTTTGTCGGCGCCGTGGTGCTCTACCCCAAATCGAACCGACCAGAACGGATTTACAGGATCCGGAGCTCCGCGATCAGATCGCCTCGCTCCCAATCGACCCACCGTGCCTGGAATTACAGTTACAGATCGAGGGAATAGCAGAGCAAGACAACACGCACGCGAGCGAGCCGAGGATCACCGAATCCGATACCACCTGTTATCCCCCTTGGCCACCGGCGGTGAAGGACCGGGACGTGAGGGTCAAGACGGTGTTCACCTATCCAAACTTGCGTCGCAAGAAGGGAAAACAATTGAGGATTGAATTGGTTCTGAATTACGATGATTCTCTAGTTCGATACAAGCGCTTAATAGCCAGCGCTAGACACACACTTACATCACGGGCCCACCGGCCATAGACTCACACTCATCGTCTCCTTAGCACTTTACGCTTTCTTTACATCTTACTCCGCTGGTGTCAAGTCCCCGCTTGCTTCTTGACGGTTACGCCTCGGGCACACCGAGGACGTAACAGCTGGGTGCCAGTGGGGTTTTGGGGCCCTTCTGCCGCGGTGGGCGCCGCGCACGGGGGTCTCGTGGGTTTTGCCGCGACGGCGAGTGGCGTGGCGACGAGGGAGAAGGTGCCAAGCGCGGCGCGGGGTCTCTGTGGAATGGGACGGGGGCCGGTCCTCGTCAGTAGTCTGCGTCTGCCGTTGGATCTCGCGCGTGTGCAGGAGGGCGTTTCGCCGTTTCCGCTCGTGCCGTTGCGTCGTCCTGGTCCCACCACGGCTACGGATCCCGAGGCGCCAGCCAGCTATCATCTCGTGGGTTAGGCCCAGCATTTGTCATGGGCGCGTTTGGAGCTTTCGGCCCAGAGGCCCACTGCTGTGTTACACGAAAGCGGATCCTACCGGCAGATCACGAGAGCGGAGCTGCAAAAACAGAGCTGTATGTCAATGCGAAAGAGTACAGTATTCAGCAGCAATAGAAGATTGGGACAATGGCGTTTCAGCTACAATTCTAAAGTCTAATTGTGGAATCACCATCGATTTTGAAATTTTGTAAAATTACCATCACTTTTTCAAATCGAATACACCGTTAACCATCACTTTCTAACACCGTGAGCTGAACCTGAATAAACGAAATAAAAAAAGAAAAGAAAACCCATGGGAAAAAGCAATGGTCGTCCCTACCCCTCTCTCTCTCTCTCTCTCTCTCTAGGGTTCTGCCTCCCATACCGAATTATTCTCTGGCGTTGTACCTCTCGGACCCCTAACCCTAGGCCACCAGAGCGCGGCGGCGGGCAGCGCAAGCAGGAGAGCCCGAGCGGGGCACGCGTGGCGGTCGAGGCCTGCACAGGCTGAGTGCGACGCGTGGACAATGAGCGAGCTCGCATGCGGGCGCAAACGCGGCGCGCTCGAGGCCAGCGCGAGGAGGCAGGCTCAATTCTCCTCTACGATGAAGTGTTCCACGATTCCTTGCGTGGACGTCCTCCTCACTATCTTGCGCACTCACGTGACAAGCTATTTTCCTGTGTTTTTTGTAGCAGACGTCGTCATTCACTGTCGCCATGTCGCCCAGTCTGTTGCCGGCCATCACTGACTACCACGGCGAGCTTCTGCGGTCACGACCTTGTCGAGCGGTTCATCTCATCTAGGCCCTCCCAGTGGTATCCTTTCCCCCTCGTGCTTCCTCCCCTCGCCGGCAAGCCTGCCAGGCCATGCTGTCATGCACGCTCGCCAGGGAAGAAGCTCCAACCTGTGCTGGTGGTAGTGACCCAGATCCCGTGCGACCAGGATCCATGCAGCAATCTCCGTGGCCAAATCTAATTGGTTGAGGCGATTTTCCAATTATCTAACGAATTAATAAATTGATAGGAATTGTTTTAGATTTTCAAAATTGGATCACAATTAATATTTGTCCAGATTTTGAAAATTAAAATGATTCCGATATCTCATATCACAATTGCAATGGAATAACATCAAAAGTATGATGAAATTGCAAAGGGATATTTTTATCTTTCTCCAAGCAAGTTAACACCGTTAGAGCACTTTATCGGATTTGTGGTATATTGGTTGTTCAGATTCAAAAAGTGATGGTAAATTTGTAAAATCTGAAAAACGATGGTGAAAACACAATTAGAGTACAAAACGATGGTTGTTATGCAATAGCCCCAAGAAGATAAGTGCTCGACATGTAAATCTAACTAGCGTACGGTGTAGGAATTGGAAAAGAGCAAACAGAAACTAGATGCTTGATAGATTGAGGGAGAAAATATGTCCTGTTCTAGTTCATGCTGCAGCCTGCTCGAACTAAAACTAAAGCTGAATGCTTTCGAGTATTGTACTCCTTTCGGTTTTTAATTGATAATTATTTGTAGTTTAAAGTATCGTTTGAATTAAAACTTAACTATCTTGATACTATTATGCACCTTTTTTAGTATTGTTTTCAAGGCATCAGGCTCTTAAGTACCTATGTATGGCAGTTCTCCCGTTTAGTTTGTACAACAGACCAATGTAATCAATATCAAAAGACCTCAAAGCATCTACAGTACTACACACCGCAAAGAAACATATTTGAATCACAAAACATCAATATTTTTCCTATTGCTACTAGAACAGAAAAAGATCTTGTAAAAATCAAAAGACAATTAAAAAATAAGCTTTGTTCACAGCTGTAGTGAAAGCTAGCACCTCGACATGTATTACATCAATCAGATGTACTTGTCTGGACTCTAAAAGAACATTTTTTAAAAAATCTGATAGCTGAGCCTGAAATAACGGTCCGAAGCGAGAGTCTAAACTACACGAGATTTCAGGATCCATCACAATAAAGCAACTCAATAAGCAGTTAAGCACAAGCTACAGCTCCACACTTCAGATACAAGGTGCAATGATACAATTCTGGCCTTCCAGTTTACAGGACACAACCTGATTGAACGTGGTAATAGCTTTCGATAATGAGGCCACCTGAATGAAATTGACACCTAAACTTTGACCCTGTCAACGACACCATAAATTGCCAGTTGGTATTTAAGGACGAAGGGCATGATGCATGAAAGCCTCCATTTCATGGGAATACAGAAATGACTCTTGTTACATGCACCAGCCCACAAGGGACGCCATTAGCACCAATTGGCATATATGCACAACTGACCAAGGACTGAGCAATGATGCAGAGATTTTTTTGAAAAATTAGCAGGAGCACTGCCATTCAATGATGCAGAGATTCCATAGTACTCCCTCCTTTACTAAATTGTTGTCAGTCATTGACTTTTTTCGTGGCGTTTGACCATTCGTCTTATTCAAAAAATTTCTTCAAATACAAAAAGTAATATGCTACATTTCAAGTTTCTTTAGTAATAAAACATATTCCAACAAAATATATGACATTTGTTAAACTTTATTTGAATAAGACAAATGGTCAAATTTAACAAAAAAGTCAACGGTGACAACAATTTAGTAAGGGAGTAGTACTATTTTGTGATCTAGTGCTATACGAACCTTCCAATACTACTACATTTAATATGCTTCTTTGACTTGATCAGGAAACAAGTAAATTGCTCCTACACGAAGTAGTGAATTGTTGAACATACTCAGTATATCTACCTCCATGGAGTTGTTGATGCATTTTCGTAGTTTACATATGGAACAAACTTCAGAACAACACTAAACAGAGCTATATTTGGAGTAAGGCCTTTAGTTATGCCATGGTATGGTATGATAATTAGAGGAAATTCATAAAGAATCTTCTAGTAAATGATTCAGCCGTACAGCTGAAATTGATGTCCAATGTTTTACATGCCACATGCACCATCAGTACCAGTAGTCAATTAAGCAGACAGGAAGAAAAAGCTTATATTACAAAGATCCTAGTTATGCTACATGCTAAGTGCAGTTCGTGTGTTACCGTGGGTTTGTGTGTTACCGTGTTACCTGAAATAGCACATTTCAATTATGCATGAAAAATTTCAACAAAAATATGTATGTATAGAGCATTCAACTATCTACCATCATGCAAAAGTTGAGGTGTAACTGAATCTTGTGCAAAGAAAAACAAAAAAAGAGAAATCAGCCTGTGAATGGGTTGCGGGTCCGTGATGAACAGTTACAATCCACACTATTCATAGGCTGATTTCTCTTTTTGTTTATCCCTGCATAAGTTTCAATTGCATCTCAACTTTTGCAAGGTGGTAGACAGTTGCATGTTCTATCCAATACATATTTTTATTAGAATTTTATATGCATATTTGAAGGTGCTATTGTAGTTGGTAACACGGTAACACCTTAACTTTTCCAGTGTTACATAACAAGTACAGGAAAATTCAGACCCAACAATCTTCTAATACTCGTGCAAAAATGCATTTGGTGTAGAGAGATTTGTAGTTAAAATTTGTTGTCATCCGAGATTGAAGCCAAATGGACAGGTAAGCTGAGGAAGAGGAATTGAAAGAGGAGGAATGGAAAGCAAGATATAAAATGGAAGAAGAGATAAAAAAAATTATATCAAGATGAAGAGTTAATATGGCAGAAAAGAAGTGGTGAACAGTGGTTATTAAAAGGGGATGCTAACACTGGATATTTTCACAGCATTGCAAATGGCAGGAGGAGACGATGTAGAATTGAGACTCTTGAAGATGGGGACAGAATAATAACAGAACAAAAAGAGTTACAAGAACATATTGAGCTGTACTATAAAAACTTATTTGGAAGAGAAGTTAGGAATGAAATAGAGCTAGACCCTAGGATTTGGGAGGAAAAAGGTCATCTAACACAGGAAGAAAAAGAACTATTAATTGCACCTTTTACAACAGAAGAAATAGATATAGCAGTTAAAGAAATGAAGAACAAAACCGCACCTGGTCCAGATGGACTATCAGTAGAGTTTTATAAAGCTTTTTGGCCAGAACTGAAGGAAAACATAATGGAAATGTTTCATAAGCTACATAGAGGAGAACTAAGACTAAGCAGACTGAATTATGGCTTGATTTCATTGATACCAAAGACAAAGGAAGCCAGTAATATCAAGCAGTACAGACCAATCTGTTTACTTGGAGTAGACTACAAGCTATTTACAAAAGTGAAGGCTAAGAGATTGACAGCAGTAGCTGACAGTGTAATTAACAGAAATCAGATAGCTTTCATTCAGCTTTCATTCCTGGAAGAAGTATCCTAGATGGAATTATAATCTTACATGAGACATTACATGAGCTCAGAGTTAAGAAGCAGAGAGGGGTAATCATGAAATTAGATTTTTGAGAAAGCATACGATAAAGTACAGTGGAGCTTCCTTGCAGGAGTCATGGAAAAGAAGGGATTTCCCAATAAATGGATAGAATGGATAATGCAGGTGGTACAAAATGGAAGAGTAGGGATTAATCTAAATGGAACACCAGGCAACTACTTCAAAACCTACAAAGGATTAAGACAGGGAGACCCTCTGTAGTCTCCTCTGTTGTTCAATCTGGTAGGGGACGCCCTGGATGCAATTCTGACTAGAGCTAGAGATTGTGGTCATATTAAAGGACTGATCCCTCACTTAGTACCTCGTGGTTTAACACATTTGCAGTATGCTGATGACACAATAATAATGATTTGAGTTAGATGATGAAGTGATTGTAAACACAAAATTTTTACTATATTGTTTTGAGAGTATGTCTGGTCTAAAAATCAACTATCATAAAAGTGAGGTGTTTGTGATGGGAGCTGAGGAAGAAGAAAGAAAAAGGGTGGTGAATACACTTAATTGTCAAGAAGGAAAACTACCTATGAAATACTTGGGTGTACCAATTAGTAACACACAATTACATATTGCAGATCTGAGGTATATAAATGGAAAAGTGCAGAAGAGACTGCCAGGTTGGCAGAGTCAGTGGCTGCCATCAGCAGGGAAGTCACTACTAATTGAAACCAGCTTGAGCTCGGTGCCAAACTACTCAATGGGAGTATACAACCTTCAAGAAGGGATTCATCACAAACTAGACACAGACAGAGCAGATTTTTTCTGGCACGGGACAAATAATAAAAAGAAATACCATATGATAAAATGGCACGGGACAGAGCAGATTTCCAAGCAACCTTGAAGAATTCTTTGAAGTAGCAATTGAGAATAGAGATACGAACTACAGGAAACTGCTGATAAAGCTCTTAGGAGCGACTGTGTGATCCCTTTGGCTAACTAGAAATGAGTTAGTTTTTGAAAACAAAGTACCTAATTCAGAATATATGATTACTTACAAACTAACATCTTTCATACAGACATGGAGTGCTCTTAGCTCAGGAGAAGACCGAGAAAGAATGCTGGAGATGGTGGAGAAGATACGAAGAGAAGTGGCGCAATTCAAGAAGGACGAAAAGGCGATGATCCCAAAAACTGAAATTGGTTAACCTAGTCAAGTGCGTAGTGGTCCAGAATGACCGAGAATTGTAGTAGAAGTAGCCTTTTCAGAGCTTTTGAAACTGGCGCTCTTGGAAGGTACTCCCTCCAGTTCTGAAAAGGAAGTATTTGTAGCAAATTGTTCAATTTCACAAAGGAAGTAGTCCTGGGATTTTATCTCTATTTTAGACGTTTTTACCCCTACATTACACTAGTTCCCAGGCAGTCATGTACGAAAAGGTAGACCAGCCAGTGTATTTAATATGGGCAAACATGGAAAATTTTAATAAATTAATGATGTCTTGGTATGCTAAACCCTGTCCTAAACTAGTTCCTTTTCAGAACTGGAGGGAGTAGTTGATAACGGGAACTGTGTTGTAAGCTGGAAACCCCAGCGAATGCTATTTTGTGCTTTCAATATAAAGCAGGGCCTCGGCCTTTTCTCTAGAAAAAAGATTGAAGCCAAATTACTTCAACAAGACCACACAAAACAAACATTATTAACAGTTGTAATGCAATATAAAATAAAGTGTTTATACATAGTAACACCAAACTTATTACCCAACAGCAGTTATTAATATTTAATATACACAACTCAAAGAGGTGCGAAGCAAAGGAACGTGGCCACAAGTTCACAATCATTTTAAGTACAAATAGAAGCTATTGCTACAATCAGAATCCAGAGAGTGGCAGAGATCACCGCGATTTTACGCCGACGCATCACTTGCTTCGCTCGCCTTAATCTGGGGGCGGCTGTCGTAGTCGACCACCTCGGCGTCTGTGACGGATCGGGAGTGCTGGACGATGGAGCGGCCGATGGAGTTGATCCACTCCTCCTTCTCCTTCTCGGAGTCGGCGATGAAGTACATGGTCTCGGCGGGGGTGGAGAGTTCGAAGGCGAACTGGCGATTGAGCACGTCCTCGGCGCCCTTGACGGTGAGGCAGGAGGCGACGGGGATGACGCCGCGGGGAATCGAGGCGCGCGTCACGGCGGGGTCCTTGAACCAGAAGAGCCGGCCCTGCTTGAGCACAAACCATCGCCGCCGCCACGTCTTGATGTACTCGCCCTGCTTATTCAGCCACCCCGTCCGCTCCGGTCCGTGCCAGAACTCGACGCCGCCCGCAGCGTCTCCGCCCGGCGCCGAGGAAGAAGTGGAGGAGTCGCCCGAGCCCATCAGCGCGCGCCACAGGCTCGCCGCCATCGCGCTGGAGGATCTGGGGATTGGGAGGAGGGATTCCCACAGGGGCGGCGAGTCAAAGTGGTGCGGGAGTGCTGCCCGTGCTGGATTCGCCGGAAGCGGCGTGTGGTGAATTGGTGATCAGATCGAGAAGGGGAAAGCGTCCGACGGGGTTAACTGAAATATAAATAAATTTCATAAAGCCTCGGGTTGAGTCTTTGTGTCACAAACAGACTCAATTATTATGGCTCTTATTATCACATAATCACGTGTTTTAGTCATATTATTTCACAAAATTTATATCTATTTAAATTAACTATGAATATGTAATGTACTCTAACTTTATGCTTGCATGACACATGTATTTTCATCAATTCAATCAACAAAATCATGAAGTCTTATATACAACCAAGTTATATTTTGATATGGAAGTTTTTTTTTTTTTGAGGAATTTTGATATGAAAGTTAGTTCTACATCTAATATTTATACTATTTTGTTAGGGTAGAGTTATGTGAATCAATATTTCAATATGACCATAAATTCATGAGTTATATAACACGTCCTATAAATAACACGTCCTATAAAGAACCATAAAACTTGGAGTTATAAAATTACTTAAAAATGATGATTAGGCAAAGTCAAACGTGTTGGGCTGAATCCCATGCTTGTCGAGCTCTTACCAGACTATGGAAAGCTCGTAAGTGTGCCTTAAATCTACCCACTAATCACTGGCCATATTTTTCTTTAAAAAAACCACGTGGCCACATTTTGCCAAACTTTCAAGTATGACTAATATTGTGCATAGGTAGATCAAATGGAATTGGTGCATATGTTTGCTCATCTCCATCTCCATCTTCATCTCCACCCCTTAAATTCATGAGTAACATTGTTACACATCTAATGGTCTATATTGACTGCATCACAATCGACGGCTACAAGCGATCCCACTTCCTAACTAACCATAGACACCTTTCGATTTCGATTCGATCGAAAAAAGAAATCCAAAAGTCGTTCGCCCGTCGAAACACCGTCACGGACGTCTCCTGTCTCCGTGCGCCGTCGTCTATCGCACATCCGTCCATCGTTGGTCGCCCCGCATCGGTAGGTCCTCTTTCACGTGCATAGACGCCGATCTGCACTCAATTGAGGTCAATCTTTGTCTTAGCCTACGTGATTCGGACGTCGCTCATCGCCGCCGCTGCAGGTGGCCATGGCTTCCATGGCTTAGCAATCGGACTCGAAGCGCGCCCTCTTCGAGCCAAACCGCACCCGAGGTCGCCCCTATAAATTTATGAACTTCCTACCCTCTCCATTCTCCTCCCCATCAATCATTTTGCCGGAGAAAACAAAACGGTCAATTTTGTTCTCGATAATCGTCGTCGCCCACCTATCTCTTTATCCAAGCCAATGGTGCACTCTTTGACGTCTAAAACGGAGCCGTAGGGCCACTAGGAGTACGTAGAGCCCATTCCTGCCGCCCCTCCGCGCGAAAAATCGCCTCTCCGACGAATATCGGTGAGTCCGTCGTCGCCTCGACGTTATGTGCTTCGAGCCGTCGTTAATCGCGTTGACCGTTGCATCGGAACGGCAGAAGACATCAAGACTTATACGACGCAATGCGACCCATTCCGGACGACGCAAAACCGACTCCTACGAACACCGGTGACCTCAACCGCACCTCATCGTCACGAGAATAACCAGAGTCGTCGCGACCTATTTCAACCTTCGAGCGAGTGCACCGATCCCCTCCGTTCGTTTTACACCGGTTCGTGTAGAATTCGGAGAAGTGTAGCGCGCTCTGTGGTGTCTCCGGCGAGCTCTAGAGTCTAGCCATGGCGTCCGCCACCGTGTTTGAGTCCCTGGCAGCAACTTGAGTTGTTTTGTTTAGTTGTCTTGCCGTCAACCATTCGATTTCCAAGCAGTGACTTAGATTAGATTGAAACATACCCCTTTGCTGTCCAATTAGATGCTGCTACGTGTCGCAACATAATCCCAGTCAGTTTTTTCTTTTTAAATAAATTAATTTCTGTTTATTGCGTAATGATAACGGCGCTTTTGCACAGTAGTTCATTTTAGTTTCATTTTATTATTGCACGTAGTTTTGCAGAAAACCTCCTTAGTTTGTTTATCTCATTACTTTTTCATAACTCAGAATTAGGTTGAGCCTGAGCTCCACAAGGTCGTAGAGCGCCAGCGAGCTAACCATGTTGTGCCCGACAAGCGTGACGCTCACGTCATTGGTGCCCAAAATAAGAATTCGATGATTCATTGTCTTTAAGTAATTGAATTAGTTTGTTCAGATTCATTGTCTTTGAGAAATTAATTGTCAGTTTCCTGCTGTAATTTGATATTAAAAATGTTTTTGTTCATATAAGTTCTTATATTAGAGTAGTAATATACCGTAGCGTTAGCACGGACAATATACTAATTTTACAAATTCATATCACTCTGAAATTGAGCAATTTTATTTTGAAAAAGAATATAACACATTTTAAAAGAATAAGTTCATACGTTTGCTCATTGTTAAAAATTCGTATCGCTCTAAAATTGAACAATTTTCTTTTGAAAAGGAATATAGCACATTACACATTTATATCCCTCGATCTATGTATCCCAAGTCATAATAGGCTATACACTCTGACCAAGTCTGCAACTTTGAGCGATTTCAATTTGATTTTGTGCGTTTACTACTTTTTGTTTTCACTCCCTGCAACATGTATCTAATTGAATTATCCATGTGTGTCTCATGTTGGATTCACTTGCCACTGGAAAATAAGGAGAACGATAATCTAATGGAATTATTCACGTGTGTCTCATGTTACATTCACTCTCCAAGGGAAAATAAGGGGAACAAGATGTTTGACACGTATAAGAGGTTGAGACAAATTATGAGTAGAAGGGTCATATGCTCCAGTCTATTTTATTGTTAATCAGATTGGGGATATTGGGATATCATATCATAGTTGGAAGTTGATATATGTCGGTATCGGGAACAACAGAACAAGGATTTTCATGACCGTCTATGGGTCATCGTCATCAAGCTCATCCATAAAGCATCTACCAAATCACCCATTAGCGACACAAGAAGGGGAGCGGCATGGAGGCGCATCTCGCCTCCTTGGGACCCACTCGTAGACACGCGTTGGAAATTCAAGGAGCGTCCCCATGGCATATTAAGAACTCGTCTTGGGTAACGGTAACAAAACATGTGTCAGCCTCGTCGCGTAGGATCCCATACATTATCCTGACAAATTAGAAGCACATCATCTGAGGCAGTGCGCAATAGGCGAGGCATTAACACCCACGTCATGCAACCATCTGCAAGAGAGGGGTTTTCGGTACGTCCTGTTCGGCCCCGTTCCCGTTGAGAGGGGGTTCCGGTACGTCCTGTGCGGCCTCGTTCCCGTTGGTCCAACAGGAGGCGCCTCGCCTCCATCCATGCAACCATCAAGACAACTAGACTAGTGGATCCTCCTTGGATCCAAATGTCATGTAAAGTGAGATGTCCCGAAAGGCATCGTGAGTGCCCTCCTTACGCTATAAAAGAGGATGTCTTAATCATGTAGAAGTGGAGACCATCCTCTTGTAACTCAAACTCAAACAATACATCCAGACAACCGGGACGTAGGATATTAAGTCTCACAACGGTCCGAACCTAGGTAATCCCTCGTGTTCTTGAGTTATTCCATTCACAAGGCTTGATTGGTACGCCCTCGATCCTCTCTCCAGGGCGGTCTAGGACACCTCCACTTATTGATGCTCTCACACATCAACAACATGTTCTCACACAGATATTTATTTTTCCTCAATAATATATTTATATTTACTATGATATCACATATAGAGCCATTTATGTCACTTGTATAGTGCACGTGCGGCACGCACGTGTTATATTTACTACATTCATACATAAAAATACAAGTTGAAATAAATTTTCATATAAAATTATTAGCCATATTTTCCCATAAGGAGTATCTTTGTTTTATTTTTATAAGCATTTTACATCACATATGAAGCCAAATTTAGTTGGACATATGAAGCCACCCTCAATGTCATTGTGTTGGATACGTGGGCCCATCCTATAAGTTTCTAAAGGTTCAGTCCAGATGTCCAAAATTGATCCCCATGGCAACACGTAGGCAATCATTTTGGCCATTCAAAGGGTATCTATGTTTTTTTTTGTAAAGTTGATTTCACATAACTACAACTACAATTTTGGTACCTAGTTTTCTCACAAAACAGCAAATTCTAAAACTAATTCAGAAACAACTTAGTACTTCTACCCTTTATGTCACAAACCCACATTTTTTTATGTTGGGCCCGTATGTCTTTTTTAAAATAAAAAAAAAAATTGGACCCATAGATTATGGCATTCCGAGGATAAGTGCACAAAAACAATAATAGTGGCTGACACATATGAATGTTGTCTAAAAGTTGTGTGGATTTGTGATACGTAGGATGGTTTTCTGAAACTTTTTTTTTACCGAATGATGGTTTTCTGAAATTCGTTTGATCGTTTCAAATATTGTGGTTTTATGAAACAACCGAGAATTAGTTCATCTAAAAAGGAAAAGTATTTTAAGATACACCAATGTGCACGAAACCAATTACCCCCACAAAGAGAACGACGCCACATGATTAGCGAAAGCCATGCGACAAACACAAGTACCAGCCAGTTAACCAGTGTCCCACTACGTTGTACTCGATGTAAGACCGTTGCACTACAGGAGAATGTTACTACGTACAATGCAGCAACCCAAAAGCTTGTTGTTTCCGACCCAGGACTGAGGCTCCCTGAAACAGGCTTGCTGGCACTCGCCAGGTAATTAATGGTGCGGCGGCGCCGGCAACGGCGGCCCGGCCGGTGCGTGCGCCCTCGGCGGGCACTGGTAGCACTTGGCGAAGAGCCCGAACGTGTCGATCTGCTTGACGAAGTTGGTCACGCTGGCCCAGCCGCCGAGCCCGAAGCCGACCACCAGGACCCACCCCACCACGAACGCGTTCACCACGAACATCCCCGACCAGCTCGGCAGGAAGGACGGCGGCTTCTCCGCCGCGTTCTGCAGAAAGAAAGAAAGAAAGCACCTGGAAACGTTAGCGGCCGGCCGGGCAGAAACGGCGAAAACAACGTGCGCACAAGACGACAGTGAGCTGAGACTGTAGGACGTGATGTTTCGCGTGTGCGTTGGTGAGTGCCACGCTGATGAGGTTGCCCGGTAAGTGCACGCTCTTTTCGGCGCGCCGAGGAGATGAGGTCCCCGGCGGCGGCGAGGTCTAGGAAACAAGGATAGCAGCGGCCCACCGGCCGGTCCGGCCGGACGTCGTCTGAGTGGGTTCCTGTCGCGATCGACCGGGCCTGTGGATCAGCCGGCGTCCGCCCACGTCGCGGCGCGGTCGCCGTCCCGACTGTGAAAGATGAGTGCACCGGGCCGGCAGCCGGGACGGCACTCTCGGCATCAGCGGCCCTGTGCGTTTGGCAATTGGCACTACCGCACTAGCTTGATGTGCGAGTACATCCCCTTTTTTTCCTTCTAGTAGCCGTGGCAGCATGGCGGACATAATGTCTCAACATCAGCTAATCCATATCCTCATAGGAGCATACGCATGAGGTACGAGCGTGCATGAACGCACTGACCCGTGATGTGTGTGCTCTAACGTCGTGTTTCACATTTAGAGAGCTCGCTAGAAACAGGTAATAAAGTGCATTTGGGGACATGACATGGAAAAAATTCACTCGCGGGAGCAAGATGATGCTTACCAGTCTGGCGGACGCGGAGCGGTACGTGAGCATGTGGGCGAGCGCGGGGATGATGTAGACGGTGAAGCTGACGAGGAGCGCGCCGACGGCGGAGTTGATGGGCCCGAAGAAGGGGAAGATGATGGCGAGGAACCAGATGGGCACGACGATGGGCAGCCGCGCCAGCGCGCGCAGCAGGACGCTGCCCGTGTCGTGCATGCCGATCACCTTCTCCCACACGAAGTAGAGCGGCGTGCACGCGAACCCGAACGTGATGAACTGGTGGATCAGCATCAGGATCACCGCCGCGTCGCGCCACCCGGTGCGCGGCAGCAGCGAGAACGCGTTCGCGTGGTTCAGCAGCTGGTCGCCGAACGCCCAGTACATGGCCGCCGCCGACGGCAGGGTCAGCGTGAACACGTACAGCGTCGCCACCAGGTAGATGTACTTGAACTTCTGCGGCTTCCACATCGCGTGCATGATCTCGCTGTGTGCGCCCACAAAATTACATCAACGTAAAACCGTGTTCAGTAAATTCGTACGTCAGTCAAATTCAGCTGGCAGATAAGGACTGTTTTCAAGTATCTGAGTTAAAAAAACAACAGTTTTCTGAAGGGAAAAAGCCAGACGAAATGAGTGCCAGTGGAAAGCAATACAAAGTAACCAGAAAGAATGATCGATCTGCTAACATTTGAAAGGCGCATCAGTACTTGGAATTTAACGTACCGCACACACTTTCCGCACATGCGCGCAAATAATCTACGGGCTTTTACGTTTGATTGAATGATAAGCCATCGACGGGCGAAAGTAGTGCTTCTCCTAGTCAGTATATTTTGAAAGATTGGGACATGAGGAATCTCACCAACTGTAACAACATCATTAAGCAAGATACGAGCGCCTCAAAGGTCAACTTCGCCGTGCGTGGGGGCCGACAAATACGGCCAAATGAAGCAATTAACGAATAAATTAAACACCTAACACTCTCAACTGATCCTACCATATACTAGCTTCTAATGGCAACTGTCATATCACGTCAGAAAGAAGGATAGAATTTGTTTCGGGCGAAAAACCGTGACAGGGAACCTATAATAAAACGGTAATACCCCGTTCACCTTCTAATTAAGTCTGAAAATGAAATCATTTAACTTGGACCTTTGACAACTTTTGCTCCACTAACCAAAGCTCATCGCCGAAAGATAAATTAGGATCATGAAAGAGGGGGTTTTGAATAGTCGCAATCCAGTAGATATCTTATCACCCCCGCACGGGGGCAACCCCAACAGGACGGGATTGTTTTGTTTGCTTGATGTCAACTCGCCACTAGCTGAATTGAAACCGGTCCGCATCACCCAACCTCTGGAAAGATCAATACTCCTACTTTTTTACCACTACAGAAAGCAGTTGAATTTTTAAGGCAAAGGACTCCCTAATGCCCGGCTTTTGAACAGGGCGCTAATTAACGCTGATTATCCCTGAGGGTAATCATCACGCCGCAAAGATCATCATACCAGGTGTTATACTAAGAACACCCTATCGAGCAAGGGGAATAAAGGATTTGTTCACTCGGAATATTGAAATGCGCGGTGGGTGGCTAGCAAGCATAGACCTTGGCTAGGGAATGTAGGGGCCGGTCACCGGAGCTCAGTGGCTATGCTACATTTCTGTCGAACCAATGGTTAAAAGATAAAAAGCTGCCCTCCACCGAACCCTGATTCATTTTCTACTCCTTGGGATCGGCCTTGCCTCATTCACAACCATGTTCTAGGAAGGAGATCGTCATTACCGAGGAGGGGACAAAGATGGGAGTAGAAATCAGCCGAAAAAATGTCAATCCTAGCTACAAGTCCTCCCCGGGACTAGGCAAAAGCTGCAAGTGGCGAACGCCTGTTCAAGGATTCATAGACGGGTCTCCAAAAAAATTGCTAAAATGTCGGGCCCAATGGCAGAGCTTGACTTACACAGTGACCGCGTGGCCGCCGAAGGTGTATAGGATGTTGGTGGCGCCGGTGAAGTAGAGCACCAGCTTCTTTGGTCCCGAGTGCATGACGCCGTCGACCTGGAAAAACCATAATTAGCGCATCACTGTAATGCAATCGCGTTGACAAGGACGACACCGAGAGCAATGACGACAGGGATCGATCAATGGGATTCACCTGGCCATTGACGACGGCGGCGATGGTGAGGTACCACGCGGTGTAGGTGGTCATGCCGAGGCCGAGGAAGGACCAGATGCGGTAGTTGTGAAAGGAGGGGATGAACACGGTGGTGGCGCAGCATGCTCCGAAGATGTACGTCCACGTCCGCTTGTCCAGCCGGTCGTTGATGTAGTAGATGTTGCTGCCATGAACGGATTAATTCCACGGTGACCGATCAGTTCAGTTCATCTTCTCCGTTTCACCGATCGGCGGCTGCCGCCATTAAAAGGTAGAAGAGCGATTTTTCACTCACCTCGCGCAGGCGATCAGCTGGATGACGGAGCCGAAGAGCAGGAACGTGCAGTTGAAGATGAGCCCGGCGGCCTTCCAGTACGGGCCCAGGAGCCCGTCCAGAACCTCGAACCACTGTGGTCAGCGGCGCAGAACAGTTCTAGTTCAGCTGTATTTTAATCCAACAGTTTGATGATGCGTGTGCTGGGATAAGTAAACAAGGTGCATGCCCGATGGCGTTGTCGTTTTGCTTAGTGTTGAGGAAATGGCTGGCAACGGCAAGGTCGGCACAGCTAGCAACGCAAAGCGCCTTTCCGTGGGACAAGCAACACTACTCATTACCACTCGCCGCTCGAAATTCCAGGCCACGCCACACGGCGTGATCGGTCATGGCGAGCGGATCCAATTCTCGGTGCCCCGCCCGCCACCGGGTGTACGGGGAAGCCGGCGGGAAGAGACGAAACCCAAACTGTAGCGGCCGGAGATGCAAGAGAGGACACGGACCTGGATGACGTGGTTCTTGAAGCTGACGCCCTGCTTCTCCTTGCGGACGCGGTACTCGACGTAGAGCACGCTGATGAGGTAGGCGGTCCAGCTGCCCATGAGGCCGTAGAACACCTGCAGCAGCACGCCGGAGACCATGCCCAGCTGCGAGAAGGAGTAGGGCAGCGTCAGCAGCACCTGCGCCACCTACGAACGCCACCATCGATTTCGCTCCGTCAAAGCTCCGTCTCGGCATAACAAAGCACGAACATGTAGAGTACATACCTGGTTGGACGCGCAGCTGAACCAGGCGTCCCACACGGAGCCGCCGTGCCAGAGCAGGCTCCTCATGGTGAACTTGCCGCCGTGCTGCTCCTCCCGCTCGCCCTCGACGCCCATCGCGCCGCGCGGCTCCCCTCCTTGCCGTTGCCGTTGCCGACGTCCGCCACGATGGCGTCCTCCGCCTGCTCGCCCGGAAACATCTCCCTCTTCTTCCCCTGCTGGCCAAGCCAGCCGCGCGCTCACGCAACAGGACACGGGAACGCGCGTGCCGCGAGGAGCAGAGTGACGACAACCCGGTGGCAGAGGATGGGGGAAGTAAATACTCCCACTACTAACGGCTGCGGGCGGGAAGGACGGCGGCTGCTGCGCAACGCGCCGGCGGAATTTACTACTGTGCTGAGCCGTGGATGGGAAATGCTATGCACGTACTACTTTCTGGCAGGGCGCTCGGTGGCCGCCGCCCCGGGAGCGCAGCGCCGAAACTGCAGGGTTCGCGCAGAGAGAGGGAAGCACGCAATTACGGAACCGCAATTACTGCTCCGCGGCGAGCTTTACGGGATCTCACTGGCAGCGCTGCGGCGCCGGGATCTCTTGCTTTTAAGGCCGAGGGGATCGGAGGGTAGAGCAGTGTGTGTTGTGCATGACCCGACGAGAGAATCTCGGCGTGCGAGAGTGGGGGAGCTGGGGACTGGAATTTCGGTTTTATAACGCGCGAGACCCGTTCTGGGCCGCTGTCAATTTCGCCCCGTTACTATTCGCTCCGGCTGTCTGTCTTTATTCAACGGTTACTAGCGTGACATGATCGTGCACCAGTGTTTGCCAGATGGTTTTGTTGAGAGAGATGTGATGGAGAGAATAATGATTCTGTATTATTGATGTGATGGAGACATTACATATTTATATGGGAGACGGGCCCGTTCGTGGGGTCCGTTCGGAGAGTCGCGTCCGTACGGACGCGCCTCTAGGGAGTCGGTTCCCCAAAAGGTGCCTCCTGAAGGTTCTAATATATTCTAATATATTCTACTTAATTACATAATTAACTTAATTAATTGATCATTAATCACTAATAAAGTGTTTCACAACACTCCCCCTTGATCAATTATATCTTGTAATTTGTAGTATGATCGCTCCTCGAAAAACCCTGTGGGAAAAATGTGAGGAGAATGTGTAATGAAGTCTCCCCTAAACCTTGTTAGGAATTAAGGAGAACTTAAGTGTTAAAACTCCCTAATAAGATTTATTAGTGTAATTAGGGAGAAATAATGATATGTCATAAGAAATTCCTCCCTTTAAAACCTTATAGGATAAATGAGGAGAAAAATTTAATATGACACATATGAAAGCTTGTTATTTTTATATTGCCTCATTAAAACCTATGTCATGAGGAAAAACCTTGATAGGAGAAAACTCATTAGGAAAAAGAGTGCAATATTCATGATTTGAATACTACGATTTAGGTTATACAATAAGAATTTTCTCCCCCTGGTTTGGTGTATTAGTATCCCTGTAGGGAGGTGCTCAAGTTGAAGACCTAAGCAAAATTTGGTTTTACCCAAGTCTTTCATTTCGAATTCCGTCTTAAGATGATTGCGTGCTTCATTAATATCTTATTGATTTCCTATGATATTGAGATCATCAACATATACTGAAATTATACAAAATCCAGTTGTTGATTTCTTAATGAAGACACATGGACAATCATCATTGTTAGAATAACCCTTCCGTAGAAGGAATTCCTTTAGTCGGTTGTACCACATTCTTCCCGACTGTTTTAAGCCATAGAGTGACTTTTTAAGTTTTACACAATACATGTTGCGATTTTGATTCTGATTCGGAATCTTTAGTCCTTCGGGAACTTTCATATAGATATCCGAATCTAGTGACCCATATAAATATGCAGTCACAACATCCATAAGATGCATGGATAGACCTTTCTGTACTGCCAATGATATTAAGTATCGGAATGTTATACCACTCATAAGCTGGAGAATATGTTTCATCGAAATCGATGCCGGGTCTCTGCGTGAACCCTTGTGCTACAAGTCTCGCTTTATATCTCACCACCTCGTTGTTTTCATTCCTTTTCGTATGAAAACCCATTTTGATCCCACAGGGAATATGTTTCGAGGAGTAGGCATTACTGCAGTAAATACCTCTCTTTTCTTAAGCGAGAACAATTCCGCCTCAATTGCTTCCTTCCATTTGGCCCAGTCCGAGCGCTTGATGCACTCTGCCATGGTCTTAGGTTCAGGGTCCGGTTGAAGGTCGTTTGCAATTTTGGAAGAAAAATGAATGTCGACAATTGTAGTCTTTCTGTTAAATATTTCTCCAGAATCAATGTAATTAGTGGAAATTTCTTTTACCTTTTCAAACTCTTCGTGTTCTCCCATAACGATTGAGTTAGGTTCTTCCGATGTCCCAGACAACTATATTTGTGTGCACATTTGTGCTGGGTATGTGATGTATCTTTTGAATATCATCATTATTTGGATTTTCATTATCCAATTCATGTCTATCAACTTGATGTTGATTTGCATTTACTTGGTTTGGAATTGATCTTCCTTTGTTTCCGCGGAGGTTTCGTGGAACCTTATCCCTTGTAACTCGTACTTCTCCCCCTCTTATTTTGATTTGGGAGTTGAGTGGTTTTACTTGGTATCACCACTCTTTCTGGTACATTAACAGCGGGGTTGTGTGATTTTGTAACACCTTTATAGTCGGTAAATGCATCCGCGGGTTATTTGCAATATTTTGCAAATTGATAATCTTTTGAACTTCACGTTCGGATTCAATAGTACGTGGATCTAAGGACTGAATACCGGTGGCATTCCAATTTATTTCTTGGCATTCTTTTTGGTACATATTGTCTCCCCCTAATGCCGGGAAATTGTCCTCATCGAAAATGCAATCAGCGTATCGGGCTGTAAATAAGTCCCCTGTAAGGGGTTCGAGGTATTTTATGATTGACGGTGATTTATACCCCACATATATTCCCAATTTTCTTTGGGGGCCCATTGATGTACGCTGCGGTGGTGATATCGGTACGTATACAGCGCAACCGAATTTTCGCGAGATGGGAAATACTTGGTTGATTTCCACGTACTAACCGCAACGGGGAAGCCGTATGATATGCGGTAGGTCTTATTTGAATCAATTCTGCGGCGTGTAAAACCGCATGTCCCCAACATGATGTTGGTAATTTGCAATTTTGTAACAATGGTCTTGCAATTAGTTTAATTCTCTTAATAAGAGATTCGGCTAGTCCATTCTGTGTATGTACATATGGCACGAGTGCTCAACATTTATGCCTAGAGCCATACAATAGTCATTGAATGCTCTTGAAGAAAATTCAGCGGCATTATCCATTCGAATTGATTTTATCCCGTTTTCGGGGTAATTTGCTCTCAATTTAATGATTTGAGCAATTAGCTTTGCAAAAGCATGATTTCGAGTGGATAATAGACATACATGTGACCATCTAGTAGATGCATCTATAAGTACCATAAAGTACCTAAATGGTCCTGTCAATGGATGTATAGGACCACATATGTCACCTTGAATGCGTTCAAGAAATTGTAGTGGTTCAGCCTTTATTTTAAGATAAGAGGGTCTTAAAATTAATTTCCACGTGGCACATGCGGTGCACACAAAATCTGAAGTTTGAGGAAATTTTGTGTTTTGCATTTGATGACCAATTGAATTGTTGATAATTTTGCGCATCATCCCTATTCCGGGGTGACCAAGGCGGTCATGCCAAAGCTTGAAGATATCAAGATTTTGAAAAATTATCTTATATGCAACATGTTGTACGGGTTTGATGTATGTGTAATACAATCCTGTAGGTAGAGAAGGAATTTGTTCAAGCACTTGCTTATTATATCCGTCGCCTTTTGTGATGAATAGAAATTCATCTTCGTTGTCATTATGTGTTTCAACATGGAAACCATTACGACGGATATCTTTATAACTCGGTAAGGTACGAGTTGAATCGGGATACAAGAGTGCATTCTCAATTATGATTTGTGTACCCATTGGCAAAGTTATTGCGGCTCGACCCGAGCCTACAATTATAGCATCACGACTGCGATGGTGGTGACATTGCCTTTACTCTTAGTTAGAGTTTGGAAATATTTCATTTCCCTGAGTATAGTGTTAGTGGTGCAGCAATCCACTAAGCAAATTTCTTCCTCCATTTGGATTGTTCCCGTAAAATAATCCCGGATGGAGGAAGAACCGACGAAAATCTTCTGCGGCGGACTTCGTTGAAGTCCGGCGATGATTGTCGACGGTGGCCGATTAGCGGCGTGATTAGTGGAGAGACTAAGTGCTGATGACGTGTTGAGAGAGATGTGATGGAGAGAATAATGATTCCGTATTATTGATGTGATGGAGACATTACATATTTATATGGGAGACGGGCCCGTTCGTGGGGTCCGTTCGGAGAGTCGCGTCCGTACGGACGCGCCCCTAGGGAGTCGGTTCCCCAAAAGGTGCCTCCTGAAGGTTCTAATATATTCTAATATATTCTACTTAATTACATAATTAACTTAATTAATTGATCATTAATCACTAATAAAGTGTTTCACAACAGGTTTCAGGGATGATGGCTCATCGCTCCCCCTGCTATCTACCGCTCATGGAAATTCTACTATTCTTTATTTCAACAATTAGCTCCGAGTCAAAGTTGGGAAACGACGAATCAATGTCCAGCCAACGATGAACTCATACAAGCAGCAGTAATAATTAGTCCTTTTTCAGAGAAAAAAAAGGTAAGGAGATCAATGTCCACTTTAAGTAGTACTCCCTCCGTTTAAAAATGTAAGGATTTGTTGACTAAGTATAAAATGATCTTTGAAAGTCAACAAATTTACATTTTTGGACAGAGATAGTACTACCTTCGTTCCACAATGTAAGCATTCTTAGAATCTCGAGATTAAAATAGTTAATGGGAGAAAAGTCATATATATCCCTCATTTAACACTATGTCATCATTTCTTCATCCACCAACCAACCCATTAGATTTTATCTTATTCCTAGAATTAGTGTACACATTCATGACACGTCTAAAGAGGCCGGAGGAGGTGATGTGTCCTCTAGTAGGAATTGCTGCATTGCTTACGAGCAAATGTGTCATGTACCTTTGCCTTGCAACGTCAAGGTATCATGTCGTACGTCCAATGCGTCCATCATCACTAGACCATGTGTCCAGAGATCATCAATCCCTCCTCCTCCGTAGTCAGCATTTTGTCCCTGTGAAAAATATAATACATATCTTCTTGATCTTCCAAGTGGAAGAAAATTCTCATATGCATGTAAAAGGGTCCCTGTGAGGCACAATAATTGTTTTCAATATTTTAAGAGAAATTTCCTTCTATACCATTGGAAAAACTTCCAAACCCCTTGTGTACCATAAAAAACTTCCAATCCCTTGTGTACCATTGCTTTAATTTTCCATGTCTCTCAGTACCATCGCCGTTAACTTCTACACTAACGGTGTTAACAGTGTGGTAAAAAGACCTTTTTACTCCTCATGCAGTTGCATGGTATATTTTTTCTCTTTACCCTGTATACCACCGACGAATTTTTCCGAGCATTGCATAACGAGACATCCGGCTAACTGAACATATTTTATAAAAAAATACACAGGCTCAAACAAGTGGAACAAGATCACATATGGCAGTATGTTTCATGCCAAAAAAAATCAGGCTTGTTTGTTGATCCATGCTACAGACAACCACGCACAAACAAAAAAAATAGGCACAAATGCAATAGAGAAAGAGATTGGATATTAACCCTATGTGATCTTGTTCCACTTGTTTGAGCCTGTGTATTTTTTTATAAAATATGTTCAGTTAGTCGGATGCCTCGTTATGCAATACTCAGGAAAATTCGTCGGTGGTATACATGGTAAAGAGAAAAAATATATCATGTAAGTGCATGAGGGGTAAAAATGTCTTTTTACCACACTGTTAACACCGTTAGTGTAGAAGTTAACGGCGATGGTACCGAGGGACATGGAAAATTAAAGCAATGATACACAAAGGATTGGAAGTTTTTTGATGGTACATAAGGGATTGAAAGTTTTTCTAATCGTATAGAAGGAAATTTCTCGTATTTTAACCCTTGGACAAGAAGTGATGTCCTAGTGAACCATGGCACATTCATCGACTATACTAGTTGCCAATGAATACCCACTGAGGAGTTTATCCTCAATGGGATGTGTTTCTTTTTTAGAAAAGGATATCTTCTAGATTAAGGACTTATTTGATTGCAACTTTTTTTAAAAAAAAACTGCCAAACACATGAAGAAATCTCAAACATTCGATTTTGAGCAAACTAAGGGTGTGACAGGCTCTATGGACTAGGCAACAAACGGCAGGCTAGAATGAAGCAAACCCTAAACTCATGTTTTCTTCTGGCCAAGAGAATCCTATCCAAGTGAGACATTACCATTTAACCTGTGCTGAAGAAATCTAATGCCTAGAGTGTTGCTTGCCCCCAACCAACTTTTCCAACATCTCAAAAAACTAGCCCCTATATGTAATACAAGATGTATGGTTCTTGGCCGTGCATATTTAGTGATAGTGCACGTTGAAGTTCTAATATGTTTCAGTCCCCTTATCAGGTGTATTTTTATTGTACCCCCTCTAAAAACAGAAATTATGCTAAGTTTTTAACATTCTTGTGTAACTTTGATTGTACCCCTCTAAAAACAAGGCAACCCAAGGGCGTTGCGTCCCATCGTGATGGACTGATGGGCTTCCAAAGGGTCCAACTGACTTTCCCAGGGGCTGGCTTTATCGAGGATTGGGTCGTCGGGATCCCCGTGGTGATTGCTGCTAGTACCAAACGAGGCTTAAGAATTTGGCTGGAGAGAGCAAGCGATGCTAGCCAACAAATAGTGAAGCAATTAATTTGTGATGATGCATAAGATCCTTAACTTGTCCAACCATGCCAATGATGCCTTTAGGCCTTGTCAAATTAAGTCACCAATCAATGGTTGTCCATGTCTTATTTCTTATAGCGACCCTGTTGTGTAAACATGTGCGGCGCGACTCGGTTGAAATCACATTAATCTTGTGACGACAGACATGTGTGCCTAATCATGTCTCAAATTTAGGGACATGTATCTTCCGTCATGATACATTCACAAACACTTTATATGGTGTAACACACCAGGAACATATCTTCACGGCTGCACATCAGCCACGACCCACACGAGGGTGTGAGACATGGCTGCTTGTAAATGTGAATGTGATGCTCCCCCATGGGCCACCATGAATACACTGCTTTGGGCAAAGACGACTCAAGAGCGAGTTTGCTCGGTGGAGACTGGCGAGCACTGAGATCACGCTCGAGCTCCTCTATAGATTCGAATTTCCGAAAGGCTATGCGCAGGTAGATTAGACGGATAGATACCGGCGAACATCATGATAATAATGCTCGATTAGACATATGGCTAAGATATGTCCTTCTCTCATCCGCAGGTGATCGTCGTGCATGATTGGTGACCATTAGTCATCTGTGGCGTGGGTTCTGGAAAATGCAGTCTTGTTCGGGCATATTGTGACATGAAAGCACTGAAATTTTATTCTCCGTTTTCGTCCATTTGGGAATGAAAGCGTTGTGATCCATCTTTTTACGCCCTGGTACAGATCCAAAATAAGACTTGCTTCCCTGTGGTAATGCATGTAATATTCCCGAGATTTTATATTTGAGATAATAGCGGTGAAACGCGACAACGTTATAAACTTATAATAAGCTAAGGCTATGCCTTTTCTTTAGGATGCTAAGGCTACACGCCTTATAAACAAAAAAAGGGGTTTTCATAGATAGATTCCAGCCTTTGATGAGAGATTTGGCTCAGATCCTGCCTAAATTCCACTCAAAGCTTACGACGGAATCAGTTCCCAGATAAGAGCAGTAGAGT
Source organism: Chloris gayana (assembly GCA_031894775.1). NCBI lineage: Eukaryota > Viridiplantae > Streptophyta > Magnoliopsida > Poales > Poaceae > Chloris > Chloris gayana. The sequence goes on from JAUNZO010001619.1 coordinate 269,062, forward strand.
GTGTAGCAGCTCTTTTTGCAGCCTCCTGACGGAAAGAGACGTGCATGTATATCACCATCCTGTAGTGGCTATGTGTTCTCTACGCATGTAGCAGTAGCTAGGCGTCTATCCCTTTGAACGTAAAGGATGTTCATGATAAACTGAAATACGAGTATATTATAGTACTCCTAGACGAAGCGAGTTGATGAATGGCCTCAAGATCAACGCTTCATCCATTATTGACAGTAGCTTTGCTCTCAAGGCCCCTCTAATTTGGAATACGGTTTCTGAAAACATAACAATCTGAAAGCCTATTCGATGTAAAATATACAATAGCGAAAAGACAGTATATTATACAAATAAAGGATTTTCTCCAAGAGGTTCCCATACGTGACTAATTAATCCTTCAAATTTGCCACGTACAAGACCCAATGCATGGCCGGTATTAATTTGGAATACGGTTCTGAAGACATAACAATCTGAAAGCCTATTCGATGTAAAATATACAATAGCGAAAAGACAGTATATTATACAAATAAAGGATTTTCTCCAAGAGGTTCCCATACGTGACTAATTAATCCTTCAAATTTGCCACGTACAAGACCCAATGCATGGCCGGTATTAATTTGGAATACGGGTTCTGAAGACATAACAATCTGAAAGCCTATTCGATGTAAAGTATACAATAGCGAAAAGACAGTATATTATACAAATAAAGGATTTTCTCCAAGAGGTTCCCATACGTGACTAATTAATCCTTCAAATTTGGCACGCACAAGACCCAATGCATGGCCGGTATTATATTATTATAAATTTAAGAGAAATACTTCAGAGAACATAGTGACATGTGTCTACCCTAGCTTTTTTATTATTTATAGTTAAATTTAAATATTAAATCTCTGTTTATATTATTAAACATATCAGACTAGTTGTAGATATATTGTAAAATCATAAAATTGAAGTACAAAAATATCAAATTCTGACAAATTTATCAAATTTAATAAAATTTGATGAATTTGTCAGAATTTGATATTTTTGTACTAAAATTTGATGAATTTGTCAGAATTTGATATTTTTGTACTTTAATTTTATGATTTTACAACATATCTACAACTAGTCCGACATGTTTAATAATATAAACAGAGATTCAATATTTAAATTTAATCATAATTAATAAAAAAACAAGGGTGGACACATGTCACTGTGCCCACATAAATCATTCTCTAAATTTAATTATCTTTTCAAGTATACTAGCCGTGCAAGTTTTTAGCAATTGCACTAGCCGTGCAATAACAATTCGCTTGCCAAAAGGGTATTGTTCCCATTGTTTTCGTATGTGCTTTCTTCACGATCAGGGGCTTCATTTGAATGTTTAAAAAATTGGCTAAAACATGAATTATATGTATGTGTATTTAATATATGCACTTACAAACAAAGCATCTAGGATTAAAATCGTGTTTCATAATGCTAATATTGTTCACAAATATCTTAACAACGTGAATCATTAGGAAAATTTTCTTCCTATCAACATCTTTGAATGTCCATATAATGTATCTTGGGTCTGCCACTGTTCATGATTACTCTTTCTGGTAAGAGTATTTGAACATAAACTTTTGTCGCATGTATGCGATGTGTAAAAGACTTTTTCTGTGTTTTATAGTGGTATATCGTTTAATTGAAAAAATATAGGAGTATTTGAGCTAAATTGTCGTAGTAATGGCAGCATCGATAGTTTATATAAAATTAGTAGGCTAGTGTCATTGAAATAGATTGTAATGATTGTGGAAAATTAATATAAAATGTGTGGTACAAAACTTGGAGAGGATTATATAAATACACAAACGAATATCAAAGGGAAAAGCAACCCATGAATGTATCTAGGGAAATACTTCAGAGAACATAGATTATGTGTCTGCCTAGTCTTTTTATTAATTATGATTAAATATAAATATTAAATATCTAATTATACTATTAAACATGTCAGAATAGTTGTAGATATGTTATAAAATTATAAATTGAAGTAAAAAAATGTTACATTCTGACAAATTTGAGATTCTATTAAATTTGACGAATTTGTTAAGATAGAAAAAGTATAGGTGGAGAAACATTTATTGAATGTCAGATATATCCATTTTTTAATAAGTCAAGGACTTTAGCCATGGATCTAAACATGCACCTTCTAAACTTTAATTGGCTAATCTTTAGATGGTTAAAGTCATTGACTAATAAAAAAGTGGACATGTCTACCTCTCGATAAATGCTTGTCCACTTACTTTTTTCTACTCCTAACATGCGATGAGGGCTACTTTTAACTTTAGTAACCGTTTTTCAAAGTTTAGGTGATTTTAGGAGTGCTGAGGTGACTAGTGGTCTAAAGTTTAAGAGGTGACTTGGCTAAAGTTTAGAAGATTTTAGGAGGTCGTGTTTGAAGGAAAAATAGCTAAAATTTAGCCAATTAAAATTTAGAAGATGCATTCAAACATGACCTTAGTCTTTAGTGAAAGCCAAGTCCTCTGTTAGTAGGCAGACAGTAGTAGTAGTAGAAGTCAAAATCACTTTGCTTGTAAGAATGATTGCTCGCGACCAGTGCAACCCAACTTTATTTACCCTTTTTGTTGGATATGTTGGTTCAAAAAGAAAGAAAAAAACATCTGCACGTAGTTAGTGCTCTTCCCTAACCTAGCTCTTGCAACTAGCTAGCCGGGCACTAGCAGGTGGAATGGAGGCCTTTCTTGGCCGTCCCCATACACACTTTGTTCAGACTTGTGGGTAATGGAGTATCAACTGAACTTGCTTCTCCGGATCACAGAATCAATATATATACGATAAGGCGCAGAACAGTTTGATTTGGCACTTGCCTTACTGATGGACGCGCGATGGCCTAATGTTCAATGGCACTCTATTTGGACTTGCGTCATGGTGATTCGGTATAAACATAGAAATGGACGGCGCTGCACTCTCCCCATGCGACCACGCTGGCACACGTTAGGTCATGGAACTCACCGGACTTCCTCCCGACTTTGAGACCTTCCACGGGATTGGGGGTGTTCGTTTCCATGGTCTAAAGGGCTAAAACTAAATTTTAGACTAAACTTTTAACTCTAGTAAATGAACGGGAGAGCTAAAGTTTAGACTAATCTTTAGCTCTAGAGAGAAAGAAGGGCTAAAAGTAGGCAAAACTTTAACCCTCTAAAAGGTGATAAAGTTTAGTCCAAATTTTAAGAACTAAACTTTAGCAGGAGCTAAACTTTAGCTCCTAGTACTACTCCGCAATTTTAACCTTTCACGGAGAGTGGAGTCTCGCCATGACGACGGCTAGGACACTAGTGTCGTGTCGCGGGGCATGCCTTTCAGATACAGCATGGCAGCTGTCGACCCGACCCGACTGCATAGCCCCTGGCGTCTGGCGTGGCGTCCTCGGGTGGCACCAGGTCGCCAAAACTCTGACGACTGGCCGCGCTGTGCTGTTCTGCCACTGCAAGGAGCAAGCTCCTTCGCGTATGTCCCTTTCCGGTCTCCATGTCCCCTTGACAAGTGGTACAGTATTAAGGGGGTGTCCGTTTTCTCTAAGAGTAAATTTTACTCTTTTCATCCTAAAATAAGTGTCGCTATGGGATCCGTACCAGTCAAACTTTCTTAATTTTGACTACATTTGTAGAAAATACGAGAAACAGTCATATCTCTAGATAAGTTTATTATGAAAATATATTCAATGCTCTATCTAATGATACTAATTATATATTATAAATATTAATATTCTTTTACAAATATTTGATCAAAGTTGAAAATAGTTGACTCCTCGGAAGCGAGAACGACACTTATTTTGGGATGGAGGGAGTAGCTCCTAAAATTTGGGCTAAACTTTAGCATCTCTTGGAGGGCTAAAGTTTTACCTTTTTAGCCCTTCTTTCTCTCTAGATCTAAAGATTTGTCCAAACTTTAGTCTTCCCGTTCGTTTCCTAGAGCTAAAGTTTAGTTTAAAGTTTAGTTTTAGCCCTTTAACTCATGAAAACGAACATTAGGAGTATCTTGCCTTTTCCAGACACTCGGTGATGGTGCTGCGCCATTCTGGTGCAGAATTAGGGAGACAGCACTCTGTGTAATCCGGATTCAGGCCAAGATTCCGACAAAAACCGAACGACGCAGGCATGACCATGCAGCAGCCAGAACTTCTTCGGCTCGGAGCTGCAAATAAATCAAGGTCTTATTTCCCTTGTTCGGCCCTGATGAAGATAGGCCACAAATGCTGTAAAAAAAACAAGAAAAAGATAGACCACAAATTTAGGCTCCCTTTGTTTGCCTCCGGATCGTGGAATCTACATTCTATAATCCAAAAGCTGAAATACAGGGCTGGATTTTGATTCTAGATTTTATAATCTGAGCCTCCGGACTCCATAATCGGGCAATCTGATAACACCAGATTTTGCTTGGATTATGACACAATATTTACTGCTTTATCATTATGGTTCACTGTAAGTGGCTGTAGTTGGATTATACATTCTAGATAAACAAACACCCCTCAAATTTTAAGACTCAGATTCTTACCATCTCAGATTCCACAATATACAATATATGATCTAAAATCCACAATCTAAAGCTAAAATAAAGGGGCCTTATATTACGTGGATGGGCCGGGAATTTGGCCCGTCAGAATTTTACCAAGCATGATTATTGTTATTCTTTTTGCGAGTATGCCCATCACAAATATAGATTTATCTTTAAAATGTGATATAACCTTGATTAATGGAGTAACATTACCTCTATGTGGTTCAAAGTGATATAACCTTGATTCTACTTCGGTGGAACACTGGAACTTATGGTGGTATATATAGTACCGACGTTTGCTTATCCTCCCTTGACACCCGATCCAGGTTAGAGAGAGGTGAGGGCTTCGTCACCGTTGGGCGCTTGGCGTTCAACAGCCGTGTCCGTTGGGCCTTGTTCATCTTCAAGACTTCAAGGTCACGCGGCCGATTCCCGTGGACGACCTTTTATTTTTTTTGAGTCACCCGTGGACAGCCTCGTTCAAATCTTCTTCTGCCGCTTTGTCCTCCACAGCGGCCACATTTGTCGTGTCAACAAGCTCCATTTGATAGTGCTTCTGGGAGTGTAGCGTTTTCCAACTTGAGCGCCCGTCAATGGTCTCGAGATCCATGTGCGACGGTAGAGTACGTATGGCAAACCTCGACTAGACACGGTCTCGGGGAACCTTAGTGCAATCTCGCCCGGCGTTGGTGATGCGACGATTTTGAGGTGGACGGAAGGGTCGGGTGGCATGATACAGGCAAAGGCACCGCCATACCTTGAGCCTTCTGTGTTTTCCAATCGGATATGGGCATACGGCCTCTGTGATAGGGGCGGATTGCCGGCGGTCGTGGGCGGCTAGGCGCTGTCGACTGCAATCGTGGTCGCCGGACACGTTCCTTTCCTGTGGTTTGATGATCAACGAGGTACGGGATTACTATCCATGAAAACGCGAGAACGGGGAGATTCTGCCATTCCTCGCTCTGCTCTGCCACTTGTGATTCTAGGTTGGCTTGGTAATTTGCCATGCCGGAAGGCTCGGGGACTCGTGGGCCAGTGGGCTTACAATTCTCATGGCTGTGCCGCGGTTGATGGGCTTTCACTCCGTGGGGTATAACTTCTGAAATCCAAGCCTATTGTCAGTCTCCACTCCAGCATTCCTTTTTTTTTTTTGAATCTCACTCCAGCTAGTCCAGCATTCTTGGTATTGCATTGGGCGGACAGACGCTTCTGATTCAGACTAGCCACATGCACGCACCTCAAGCATTTTTTAAAAAAGTAAACACAAGTTCATCGAATGAGCCTAGATCGATCCAAAATAAATAAATAAATAAAAAGTATGATCCTAGGATAGATCTTAAGCAGAAGAATACAACTACACTACCATGTGCGTTCTTCGCATATGCCATGGTACTCCATCAGTGAACGTACGTGTAGAACTATGGGAAGCGGCCCTTTGACACACTAATCAAACTGGCGTCACTGGACTTTTCCCCTTGGACACGAGCCCGAATCATGAATCTGGATCAATCAGCGCCACGTCACAACTCGAGCTAGCTTGATCCCGACATGACGAAGAACATCTGCAATCGATCGTCGATAGGATCAGGCGCGCAACCGTACGTACCACACTTGTCCACCGCCTCCACCCTACACCGGGCACATGCCACCGTGCCTGCCGGCCTCTCCAAGCTCCTGCCGACGCGCATGGCATGGCCACGCCGCGCCGCCCCCCAGCAGGCCGCATCACAATTCACACGTACATGCACGCACACCGCCTCGCGCCTCCATGGGCGCCGTCCAGAACCCACGCCCGGTTCATCATCGAGCAAATCACACGCCACCCGAAACACACACGCCGGCCGCCCCGCCCCCATGCCGGGTTTTGGCCGCTCCCCTTGGTGCATTAGCCGGGGATCATGGCGCTGGCGCCTGACAGGACGGATAACCCATCGCATAATGAACCGAAACTGTGCGAACGCTGTGGCCGCACACGCCCCGTTTTGTACTCTATCCCGTGATCCGGAGCAAGGAGAGGAATATCGATTGGCCAGTGAGAGATCAGGTCGGTGGACGAGTGCGATTGGTATGGTAGGTTTCGTGTCAACTCTGGGCTTCTCCGGTGTATACCTACAGTCAAAAAAGAGGCTGTTCCTGCGATGCTGATGTGGCTTTGGCACGCAGCGCCCGTGAAATTCGGGTAAATATCTTTTGGAGAAACGGTTGCAGTGTGCCATTGTTTCAACGCGGTCTGATCTGTTTACAGGGGACCTGCATCCATCACGCTAGCTGCTCTATGCAAGGACTAGAGAGAGGATTAGTGTTCGATGGCGATGGATCATGGATATGATGACTCGAACGATTCTGAAATTACGTGCCCCAGGAAGGACCTTCCTATGTACATGTACCGTCTGGAACGGGCGGCGTTTCCGGTGGAGTGCACTGGCTCGAGCACATGGAGTGGACGGGGCGCACAACTTACGCGGGAGAACGAGAGGAAGCCGTGCTTACGCCTCCTCCGGGATATAGATGTACCACCCTGCCTTCTTCGGTAGCGTCGTCACCGGCAGTTTTGCGGTCCTCTTCCGCTTCGTGCCGCCTGCCTGTGAGCTCCGTAGCGGGAGCATGTGCGTCGGTACTTGCGTAGAGAAACGCTCATCAACAACCTCGATGGGCAGGGCGCTGCGGTCACTCGATAGTCAATACTAGTGCTGGTACTACTTGATGTTCGTTCGTTCCACCAACTTGTACGAGCAGTAATCAGTGGCAGATCACACTTGTTGATCGTCCAAACTGGCTGCGGAAATCAGTGTGCAGGCGACATTCTCTCGATCTCCAAAACCAGAGTTTGGGAGAAATTGGGATCGCCAAAACCAGTCCCGACTCCCGAGGCGTATGGGTGGTACAAACACGCAAGATCCGAGATAGATTGCACCGGGGTTACCCCGATCCTCTTTATTCACCGAGTTTTTATTCACTCGCTTTCACATCTACATAATTACAGGATGCAAGTTGCTGTACACTACTCAACAGACCACCCATCCATGATCCATGCCACCTCGTCGCTCTCCACGCCGGATGTGCCGCCACAACTCTGCATGCCCTCCGATTGCCACCCGACATGTTCGCCGGGATCTGAAACTCGCCGTCTTCTCCGTCCCCGGCCAACAGCTCCAATTGCCTGATTCCCGGAACGATGGAAGGAAGAAGCATCACCATTGCCTTTGTCCCCTCCCCTAGAGCGCAACTCACTCCACACCACGCCACGAACACACGCACGCACGAACGCACACTTCTAATAATCAGCCTAAGTAAAGGGGGAGATCTCATGTGTCAGCTCCACTCCACCGCCCGTGCCATGGAAGGAAGTGCCGTGGCCTAGGCGTCTCGCCGCGTGGCCGCCCCCGCGCATGCTGCAAGAACTTGAATTCCTTGAATATTTTTGGTTCTGTGGTGTGGTGATTGATTTGTTTTTGTGTGTTGGCCGGTTCGTGTTTGCTCCGCGGCCATCGCGGTGCGCCGGGTGGCGCGCGCGCGTCAATCGAGAGGGTAGCATGTGTCCTCACCTCCGGTGTTCCAGAGGAAGTGCGCGTAGGCAGCGGCGTGGTGCGAGTTGCTCGGGTCGGCCGCGATGGCCTCCTGGTACACGTCCTCCGCCGCGGCGAGGTCGTCCCTCGCCTTCCACAGGAACGTCGCGTACCGGCTCAGCGCCTCCGGGTCCGCCGGCTCCGCGCGCACCGCCCGCTCAAAGTAGTGCTCCGCCCTGCAATGAACATGGTTTGTCAGTGTCTCGGTGATGATGAGCACGCGTTCAATCCGTAGAACAGGTGGTGAGCGTCGTACCGGTCGTGGTCGTTCTGCACGAGGTAGAGGAACTGCGCGAAGTTGGAGAGGATGAGCGAGTTGTCGGGCTCCTCCGCGACGGCCTGTTCGTACCTCTGCCGCGTCAGAGCGTGCTCGGTGAGGTCCTCCGTCTCCATCTCCGCCTCCACGGGCGCGACGAGGCTGCCCAGCACGTCCGGGTCGCGCAGCTCCTCGGCGCGCGAGGTCGCCTGCATCCGCGATGCTTCCGAGACCATCATCTCCCAAATGGCCCGCTCCTCCGCGTCGTCGGGGACGGCCTCCGCCCCGGCCGGCGCGGACGGCTGGTCCGGCGCCAGGCGGCTCAGCCGGTACAGCGACTCGTCGGACCGGCCGTCGCCCGTGGCGCCGCCCACGGGCCGCGACTTGCCACCGCCGCCGCTGCTCCCGCCGACCGACGCCGTCCGCCCGACGGAGAACGTCTTCACGGACCCACCCGCGTCGAACCGCGACGACGTCGGCTCCGCGCGCTGGTGGGCGTCCACCACCTCGACGGCGGGAGCAGGAGGCGGGATGGTGGCCGCGGCGGCGGCGACGCTGTTGCCCATGGACTGGACGGTGAAGTTGGCGAGGAGGAGCATGAGGGAGAGCATGAGCGCCGGCGTGCCCGCGAAGATGTGCTGGAAGAGCCAGACGAAGGAGGCGTGCATCTCGGCCTGCACGCGGGCGAGCACGCCGTCGTCGCAGCGCAGCGCGTCGCGCATCTGCCGCAGAGCGAAGCTCTGCAGCTCGCGCACGATGAGCACCATGGACGAGAAGGCCCGGCCCACGGACTCGCCCGCGGGGCCCAGCAGCAGCCGCTCCTCCCACCGCAGCGCCGGCGCCGCCGGCTGCCGCTGCTGCTGCTTCTTCCGCTTCAGCATCCGCAGCGACAGCGGCAGGCCCACGGTGCTCGCGCTGCGCTCCACGCTAGCGGGCCACCCGCACGTGGCCGGCTGCACGCCGGCGGCCGCCGCGAGCTCCTCGATCCGCCGCAGGAACTCCGCGTCCCCGGCGCCCATGCCGCCGTCCAGGCTGGCGCTCAGCGCGCACCGCGGAGGCGTTGCCCTCGCGGGGCGCCGCCGCGCCATTACGCCGGCTGCCCAGTTAATTGGTGCCCGGGATCTTGACAGCCCGCCGCAGACGCCGCCGCCGAGGAGGCCGTGCGGTGGGCGCGAGGACGTGGAAGGCGGCGACGCGGCGGTGGAGGAACGAGCGCACGGGGACGGCGCCACGGCCGCGACCTGGAAGCCCATGGCCTTTGCGATGATGTCTCACGAGCAGCAGCGCCCCCGGGCTGGCCTGTGGTTGGGCCACCACCGCACCGCAGCGCACGGGGGAGGAGGTGTGGAAGGAAATAGCAGCAGCGCACGACCGCAGCCGCAGGGGAAGGCGAGGCGGGGCTGGCTCGTCGAATGCGAGGAAAAGAAGGGAAAGCGTTGGGGTGCTTTAATTAAGGATCCGGAGGGCTGTCCCGGTCAGCTTCTCACGCGCCCCGTGAATCGGTATAGGTCTAGTGGGCTCGTGTGCTGCCAGTCACTTGTGTAGAGATCACAACTGTATTTTGTAAAGGTCATCTCGAAAAGTCTTCCTACCACGACAAATCAGGGCTAGTTTGTATTCAAAATAGAAATTATATACTGGCACGTACTAGAAAATCTGAGGAGCTGCAATTTCATCAAACGAATTTTGTATGCATCTATCATTGGTGCAGAACATATTGTGAAGGCTTTTTTTAGCGAACACCGTTGCAATAAAACATGGGCACTTCTTCGCAGCAAATAATCTTCAACGATGTATAAGTGCATGATCGCAAAAAAACAAAACCGATATATAAGTGCAAACTAAACTATTCTCAGTCAGTTAAAAACAAATCACATGAGAAAGTATTTACTCCAAAGTTGAAATGAAATGTTGCCAGTTGTCAATCGAGATTTTGTAAGGCAACAGGCATTCCTATTTTTGCTATTAAATTTTGCTCTATTTTAGATTATCAATAATTATTGCTTTGATCAAAGTTAAATATTTCTATATTTGATTAATTTGAAAAATCATATTGTATATTTTAACAACCAAAAATCTTTTTTTGTTCACTTTGAAAAATCTGTTATTGTAATTTGAGGAAGAAAATACATAGTCAAAACAAATTTTGTAATCGTAGCATGGTCGATTAACAAAAAGGCAGGAAAATATAGGAACTCAAGAAAAATAAGGTACTATGTCGGTTAAAAAAGGCAGGAAAATGTAGGAACTCGAGGAAAAGAAGGTATATGAATGTGGCAAATTATGGGAATGTTCTCTTCTTACAAATGGTTCCAGCGAAATTTTCTATATATAATAAGGCCCTTTCAACACTACTCAAATGTCAAGTCATTAAGTAGATAAATATTTGTTTGTACAGAATGCTAATTTGTCAAAGTTATAGATTCTGAAAAATTCACTTTACCAGGTCTTGTGTAAATTTCCCCTTTCCTTTGAATATGAGTCGATTGCCGCTTTAATTAGATGCGCCCTTTTCCTCTCGAGACTACATATACACTTAAGGTAGAATAACAAAACTAAAAAAGACAAAACCATGCACCACTTCTTGGCACCAACCATTAGTTTAGCTCGTTAAAGAGTTTGAAGATCTAACCGCACAACTAAAAAATAAGTCTGTAGCAATACATTAATGCATGTTGACATTGGAGAATCTTAGAACTCAGATCGTCATGCCATCTGAAAGCAAATGCAGAACCACCCCACTGTATTTAGCGGAAGATGCCTGTTCCTCCATTTGGCAAATGAAACATGTGGGAAATTACAGTTAACAATGTACTCATCAGAAAACAAAAGTGCCATTTAGCTGTAACTCATGTGATCAGGTCTTTTTCAAAATTCCGAGATCCACAAACAAGTGGCCTCACATACTGCAAAACTGTTGTAATTATTTTTTTCATCTATCTTTGGACTGAAACGGCAGGAACACTGCAGCTAAACCTTTTCGCGCTATATTTTGGCGTTGCAAGCAGCTCCGTTGCCTTTTTCTACCGCAAGTGTCCAGAACCGGTGCTGTGTGATCCGTTAGTAAATTAACCCTCTGTGATTGGCAGCCGATCGGCGGCGCTAACCAGCCCGTGCATCGCACGCCCTTGATGGCGACCGGTCGCCGGCCCCACCAGCGAGAAAGTTGGTGAGGCCGACGCGACGCCTTGCCCCGCTAGCTGCCGAAGCGGTAAGAATGGCGACGAGAAAATATCCGGGTGGGCGAGAGACTCGAATCCAACCTGGGTTCTGTACGGGTCGGCCCGGACAAGCGGGGGCCGGGTCAGGTATCCGGCATATTCCCGAGCGATCGGACGGCCGGTTGCGGGGGCGTGGGAGGCCACAGCGCCGGACGTGGATCCTGGACGCTTCTCCGTCCACGCGCGGCACATGGGGAATTGCTAGCTGTGGGGCGCTCGGGATTGGGCGGTGCCAGGCCCAGCGTGCGCGCGCATTGGGGCGCGGGCGCGGCGCGGGCGCGGTAACGTACTGTAGCATAGCTGGAGGCGCAAGCTGGATCCCCGTTTTCTGGGGAGTGAAATCGGAGTTGATCTTCCCCTCCTACTGTTGTTTCTTTCTCCTGTCGAGCAGCAATTGTTGGCAGCATCTTTATCGCGGGGAGTATTGCCGTTCGCCTGGCACACCTCCCGGTCGGCACAGATCGACGAAACGCCGAGGCCCAAGAGGCTACGGCGTTCGTTTCGGGCAACACGGAACCAGGAGTAAAACGTGGTCTTCCCGGTTGGTCGCGCGAGTTGCAGGCAACTAGTGCAGGTAGATGACGCTTTCAGCGATGCACGGATGCGTTTGTCAGGGTGCACAAACCTAGCGGCAAAATGGCGCCGCTTGACGCTCTGGTAACGAGACAACAGAATATCTAGTCCACTGACATAACATCCCTCACTGGAAAAATATCTCTGCGGCAGGCAACCACGGACCGTGTATTAGTTAGGGCCTGTTCGTTTTCCCTATCTAATTTTTAGAGGTCAAATCAAAGAGAATTTTATCATTTTGGAAGACTTAAATAAAGTCTCAATCTCGAAACTAATCGCAGACTCCCTATCTAATTCACGAGACGAATCTAACGAGGATAATTATAGTGTTATTAGAAGATGTTTATCATGTAGCATCACCGTAGCAAAACATAGATTAATTAGGATCATTAGATTCGCCTCACAAATTAGAGTGGGTCGCGACATAGGTTTTATTATTAAATTAATAAAATTACTACTAAATAAGTAAGATTCTCTTTAATGCGACAGATATCTAAATTTTAGAGGTGGAAACGAACGGGGCCTTAGTCGTGTCGCGATGGTACTAGGATTCCGCTGGCGTGGTCCATGCGCCATGGAAGCTCTTCTTCAAGGATCACCGTTCATTTCCAGGCCACGTCCGCGTCGCACAGCTGACATAACGCCCGCACATGTAAAAATATACTACACTAGTAGCTGCTGCACCGTCAATCATCAGCATGAATGATCCCGGAGAATATGCCCACGGCCGCCTCCTGAGGTTTCCGACGGCTGAGAATGAGCGAGCCGCCAGCCCAATGATTGATGGATTGGTGCTGGTAGATCTCCCATTGCCGTCAAAGTGCAACGCACAGAACTGTGAAGATTAGGATTAGAATTTGGGGCCGGGCAGGATATTGATGCACCATGGTGAGGTGTACTCCCCGGAAGGGAAAAAATCGTCCAACCTGAGGAAACCCAAATATAGGGTGCGATGCCACGATCAGTCCTTTGTTGGAAAACATTTCACATGCATCACCGATTGTGTAGTAGTACCTGCTTCTGTTGTTGGTACGGGACGAGTCGGCCCACCTGATGAATCGTGTCCCGCATAACAGTGCGTCGGAGAACTGACAAAGGAAAAAGTCCCACGGTCCACTGAGCCGCCACCAACTGGTGCGAGATATTTTCCCCTCTCGGCCTACCCTCACCGGCACCAGAGATCTCCGGCACCAAAGGAGCTAAACGAAACTGCAATACGTGTAGTTCATTTTGAGCGTTCAGACAGAATGGTAAGGTAGAGACTGCCGAGCACGGTGTCCGACGGCAAACTCTGGCGCACGAGTAGTGAATTGAATTGCAATACGTGTAATCTGCTCCAGTAAAACCGGCTATCTGGGTTGATCGCTAGAGGAAGAGAAACGGCATATACCCTCCTGCTACATCTGGAGTTCATGTGGCCTCGCCACTGGTCCCTCTGCACTTTTGCAGTACCGGGGCCCGCCGGGGCCCACCTCCGGCGCCAACATTCCGACGACACGACGTCCTTATCCCCTAGTACTACTACTCCAGTGATCGCGAACCTGACCGGACGCAACGCAGCATCATCATCACAGCACTCCGGCCAGTCGCCACCAGCTCTGCCGTCCCTCTCTCCCGGCGCACCCGGCCGGCATCCCCGTTTCGGGAATTTCCCCGTCGTGCCGGCCGGCTCACTCCCGTCCACCCCAACCCCGCGCGCCTTATCCTCCTCGCGGGGCTGCCGCACGTCGACACGGTAAACGTTCCCCGTTCCCGCGACCCCGCCTCTCCCACGCGCGGCAAAACGATCACCATACCCGTACCAATCTGCCGCTATCTTCTCGCTCGCCCCGGCCCGCGCAGCGTCGCGTGTCGTCGTCGCCCTCTCGCTCGCGGAGTGAGATGGAAACGCCGGCCTCTGCGGTGGCGGCTTGTGCCAAAAAGCCCCAACAGCTACACCGCCCTCGCTGTCGTCGTCGACGGCGTCACCCGTCAGCGTGTGTGGCTAGTTTGGTCAGCGGCGGCGTGTGACACATCGATCAGATCGTTCCGTGACCAAACTGCGCATGATGTTTGGTTGTTTGGCACTGCTTCGGCATACGGGGGCCTCATACGTAGATATACTCATGTTCAACGCGCACGTATACGTCTCGGTTTCCATGTGTATATCCACAGCGAATTGTCGAATTAATATGGAGACTTATGAATTAATGGATTCATACTTTCCAGATACGAGTACGCACTGCTTTGCACCAAATACAGCAATCCTGTAGCTAACTAGCTTTGGCGCGGTGCCTTCCTGCTTTCGAATTTAGGCTGATGATTTAGGGGTGTATACTAGTATTTAGATTTGAGATACGTACCAATACATGTTGGGTTCGATTTAATGTTGAAATCCTGTAGGTAGCTTACAGTTGCCTGGTCATGGTTTACGGGATGCAGATATTAGTCTCATAAATATTCAACACGCTTCTTTACGCGGCTTTTGTTGCAGAATACATGCCCATTACGTATGCTGTACTAACAAGTGTTCCATGTTATTATTCATAGATCTCTTGCTGAAAGAAAGATTATCGAAAAAACTCATATGCATGGAAACTAGGAGATTTGAGTGTATTTGGATAATCTTGAAAACTCTAGCTTCCCTATAGTGTGAATATTAGGGAAAGACAAAAAAGGAAAAACAAGAAAAATATTTTTCCTACTGTTTTTTTTTTCGTGAGAATCATAGGGGGTGATTGGAGGGAAAGAGCGAAAGAGAATGCCTTACCGTTTTTCAATACAAAATCATAGGGAATATTTCCATCCCTAGTATGTTGAATACTTGGGAATGTTTGTGACAAGGCAGAACTATCCTAGCTCACTTGTGCTAAAAATAAAAATATCTAAGAAAAAATGTTCCACCGAGAGCACCTCTAACAGTTCCCAATAATTAATTTCACTCCAAAATATTGTTTTTAGAAAGTTCTATATACATTGAGAGTAAAATAAGACATGCACTCCAACAGTTCCCAATAAATCCTTTTAGGAGTGAAAATCATGATGTCAAATATAGCAACCTTCAGTTTATGGGTTATGAGTTGTTAAATTTAGCAACCTTATTTAAGGAAACGGTTGAAGAATGATTTTTTACTAATTACAACCTAAATTTTGATTTAGCCACCTCGTTTAGGGAACGGTTGGAGATGTTCTAAGAACTAACCGGTACAAAATACAATTTCATTGTTCTAGCAATGCAATTTTATTTGAATAATACATTTTTATTACTTCATAAGTATGCTGAACCAAATGCAAAATTTAGTTAACTAAAACGAGAAAGACACTAAATAAAGCAATGCACGTAAACTTTTGGAAACTCTAGTACATTCTTAGAAGAGATATTGTTCAGGATATTTATGAACACGGTACCAACTACAAAGACTACTAAGCGAGGGCATGTATGTTGTGATCACCTTTTCAGAGGAAATATATTATGACAATTGGAATACAGTATTCTTGTACTCATAAAATGTTAAGACCAAGACCTTCATTAATCTGTACTGCAAAGGAGAGTATTAAAATCCACGCTAATTAACTCACAAAAATAATGTCATTTGCTATGTATACTGCTACACACCAACAAAATGGTAAATGGATACCACCAGAACAACCATCATCATATTCAATGTGACCCTCTCCTCGCATAAAATTGCTTTACTAATAAGTGAGTAGCATATGTTGGAGAATCTAATTTACGAGCGGTATCACTCATCAACAAAAACCATAAAAGTTTTATATGCTCAATTATCAAACTTAGACAAAAGGACTAGTTACAAAGAATTAAATTCATGTACATATTTAATCATAAGCATAGTCATTCAAATAATTATACAAAAATATAAAAATGTTATTATATGTGTTCTTATAAGTGCTATTCAAAATAAGAAAATAAATCAACAAAAAGTATGTAAATACTTTTTCTTATGACAACAGCACAATAGCACTCTAGCACAATGCAGAAGATCAGGGTTGTCTCATCATAAGTTGGACATAAATATGTAACAACCTAAAATATGAAATTCAAAATTTAAGCATAGTTTTGTCCCCTTGTCAAGTTTTTAAATTATGAACTAAAATGAATAAAATTTGTTTTAATAAATAAAATAAATAAGATGTTAACATAAGCTTGGAGAAGAAACTCAATAAACCTCAAGAAGTTCCAGCAAGATATTATACCACTACGCAAGCTACCGATAGAGAAATAATATTTTTTTTGTTTCATTGGAGAGCCCTATAAATTTTGGAGCGTGTACATGTCTAATTCCCAACTTAAGTCATTTAATCGAATAAATGTCAAATGGGTCCGGATGTCAAGAAATTCAAACTGCAGACACAAAAGTGTACACATATTTTAGCTAAATTTTAGCTTGATAAACACTACCTCAGATAATATAATTATGTACAATTTATCACAATTTTATAAAGTCACTCAATGCTCCCAAAAATTCAATGACATTTTATGTGTAGTAATATTTTAGAATTTCTAGTTCCAAATCTATGTAGAACTGGAACTTCTTACATTACACAAAATATTTGCAGCACAAAAAAATTCGAGCTCTAAAAAGTATGTGCCTTGACCTCAAAACTGTCCGGTTACCCTAGACTTCGAACCTTCCTGTCAAACCACGACCTTCTTTCCCATCTCTTTCCTTGCCCCATTTGTCATATAAATAGAGCAGTAGAGATAAAGCTAGGAGAAAGGCAAGGGTCGCAGTTTAATGGGTCCCACCCGCTCAAAATTCAAATATTGTAGGCAGCGGAGGATCGATGGAATTAACCCTCTCCATCATCCATCAAGTTCCAACATTGGTTCTTCCATTCATTTCGTCCAACGGCAAGATCGGAGGTCTCTGTCTCCAAGCTAGTCCGACTCCGACAGTCGCATGAGCATCAACCTGCCACCAAGTCTACTGTGCCCACATTGTTTCAACAACACTACAAGAAATCACTCAAGACATTGTTTACCCTTAAAGGAAAGTTTCCAAATTTATTTGAGATTTGCAGGGAGCAAAAAATCTCTCGTGACAAAATTGGCTGCTGATAAATGGCAACTTCCTTTAGGAGGTAGCTAACAGAAGACATACAAGAACAAAGAAGGAAATTGAATGACATTCTGCAACAGTTTGCCTAACATATCAAAATGATACAACAACTTGGAGTCTGGGATGTAAACACAAATTTTCAAGTCAAATCGGTTTATGAGTCCCTCTCGTGACTCTCATAGCAATAAGCCAAATACAAGTTCATGGAAAGCAAAAGTTCCACTAAAAATTAAGATTTTCATGTGGCTGGTTCTATAAGAAGCAATACTAACAAAAGATAATCTTAGGAGAAAATAGAAAGGGGACGAAAAGTGTGCCTTCTATAATGAACCAGAATCTCTTAACCATCTCTTTTTCTCTTGCAAATCACTAAATATGTTTGGAGCATAATTGCATGGTCTATTGGCGCAAATTGTAGGTCGGAATTAGTAAGCCAATACATGACTTGGGTGCAGCACTTTCTGCCACATGGGAAAAAATTTCTTGTTATTGGTTTATCTGCTATTTCCTAGGCAATTTGGAAGCTAAGAAATAGAGTCTGTTTTGAAGGAAAATTGATTCGTACTCCCACTGAAATCATCTGCTATGCATGTGCCTTTCTCAACCATTGAGTAGGTTTGTTGGAAGAAGTGGACAAGCAATCACTGGAAGTCGGAGTGAAAGTGTTGCCGGAGAATGCATTGGCGCTGCACCCAATAGGAGTGTGTGTGTGCGCGCTGTGTGTGCGTGCGTGTGTGTGTGTGTGTGTGTGTGTGTGTGTGTGTGTGTGTGTGTGTGTGTGTGTGTGTGTGTTTCAGGAATGGGAATGCATTCCAGGATGTGTTATGGTCAAGTTGTGTTTGGGACTAATAGCATCAAATGCACCAAATGCATCCTGAATGGTGCTTACTTATGAAGTTTACCTTTGCTGTTTAGTAGCTTATTGATGTGATATATTAGTGTCGTCAATCTGATGTAACCAGACAAGTTTTAATTTCGTTACACATGAGTAATGAAATTCCAGAAAGAGCCGTGTTATGGAAAATCTAGCATCACTATGGGAGGCTCGGAGCTACCACCATCAACCTACCTTGTTGTTGAGGCTCGAGCTGTTAAATCTCTTCCATAGGCCCTTCTCACCCTTATGCACGAAGTTGAATTATTTATTGCTTTAGTCCTCAATTCATAGCATTGGATTTTCCATTTCTGTGGTCATCATTTCTATCGGCATCAAGCTTCCTCGTCAAGCTCCTATTTTAGCGCCCCTTCATTGGCATATGCTCACACTCTATGCTCCATGGAGACGAGATATAGGTTCAATGCAAGATTCTAGGTCTTCCCATGCTCTCTTTTATGCATGCAACCTCTCGAGTTGTTGGCCATTATTTGAGCTAGACGACAACTCTATCTCATCCATCAAATCAAAGTGTCAGTTTGTTTGTTGTTGCTAGAGATTGAGCTCAGTAGGTACTAGTGAGACTCACTAACTTTCTGTTCAAAAGATTTATAGATTTTGCAAGGTATCTACAAGTACCAAGAAATATTATGATCTAAATGGTTGATCAAGTGAGGGGCAAGGTACAGAACAAAAATTATCATATCCAACAGTGACAGCAGCAAGGTGTCATGAATTTAGGGACAAGGAAAACAAGAGATCTTTTCTTGTGTTTGTAAATAACGTGGGTCGTACATTGGCTTTGATCTAATGATCCATAATTAAAGGTAATTACCACATCAATAAGCACATGGTAATTCAGGTTCAGTTCAGTTGGAAGTAGTTAACAAAATAATGAAAGAGCGAGCTCTTTCCCGATTTTGTGAAATGCACAAAAAAACACAGTTCACAAAAACCTGAAATGTTTTGTTACAATGATGGTGATGAGGTATACACTGTGAAAATGATTGGATGTCATGAAAAGAGACTGCAAAGCACTTATGGATTTGTGATTATATTGTTTATTCATTTTTTGCATTTTTAATTGTCAATAAATCATGTCATTTTTTATTCCCGATACCTGATATGCATGCCACTATATTTTGAATCGTGCTCCTTGGTTATTCCAAAATTGCAAATATTGTTCTATGCATTTTTCATGCTGTTTTAAACTAAGTAAATGAATTATATGCATTCTAAAATATTGCTTTTTTATCTGGTACTTTTTATATGCTTTAAATTATGTACTAAACTTGGTAAAAGTCAATGATCTTATTGCATGTAAGCTCTAATTAAGCATTAACCCATTAACAATGTTAATCTTGTTTAATTCATCATATAATGTATTTGCATATGAAGCATGAAAGCTTTTCTCTGTGCCCTATCATTTGCATTCTGCTTCAATCTGAATTTCCAACATGTCCGAGTTGAATAAAGTTGCATTCGCTTCAATCTGAATTTCCAACATGTCCGAGTTGAATAAAGTAAATCTCACTACTATCCATCTCCACCATGGGCGGCCTAATGATCACCATACCCTAACATCTCACCACTATCTTCTCACCATCGCAGCGCGTCTCTCTCACAGCGAGATGGATGTTCGTACGCGTCGGTTGATGCGGTGACGGTTTGAGGGCATGTACAATGGTCCTACGTTATCCGTCCGGGAGAAATGACAACTAGGATTTTATGTGACTTGGAGGAGAGAGAACGAGAGAGAGAGAGAGAGAGGAGCCGTCGAGCATGCACTCGATGATCTAATCCCGAAAAATCGTTTTGTACAGACAAGTTTCTTTCCGTTGTTACAAGGCCGGCTGCAACGTAATCCTATTTCTCCGGCCCATGTGATCCACTCCTTCAGTTTTGCTTCCCCCGCAGATAGAGTTCGCACTCGTTTACGTCCCGGATGGCCGGATCTCTATTCTTCTAAAACGTGTGGGTTTCCTTGCAAGATAGCCACAGCCACGTCGTGAGTTTATTTTCCACCGTTAGATCTCCCATCGACGAATATAGACCGTGAGATATGCAACCGTGGTCTTACATCTAGGCCCTTCACGAAGTAACAATTGCATTCAGATCCTTCCACCGTTTCTCTAGAAGTTTACACCTAGAACCTTCAAGCAATCACAATATTTTTCGAGGTTCTTCCACCATTCCTTCCGGATTTACATCTAGAACCTTCTAAAACCATAATATTTTTCTCAGTCCTTCCATCAATGACAATCTTGCATCCCGACCCCTCATGAAGTATACTTTTGAAAAAAATCACTATTTATATTCTTGCACTTAGATTATTTTCTAAAATCGCACTTACTTACTTTTTATACTTGAATTATTCTTTGTGTAACATCCAAATATAATAATTAATGAAATAATACAAAAATGGAAAATATCTCCATGTTTCTTCACTAAGGTTTCTTTTTTGCTATGCTAAGAATTTGGTTATTTGTAAGGACCTTATAATCCTTCCTCGCAAAAAAGGAGCTTTCAATCCTTCCCAAAAAAGGAGCTTTTAAACCTTAGTTTCTTACATATTGTTTCTTTATATTCATTTCAATAAAAATTGTTTCTATATAAGTTGATGTAACATTAAGATAAAATAATTGTTATCCACTTGTGAAATTAAGTTTTTCGAACAAATAAGAAATTTAATTGTGATTAAAAATTTAACTTGATAATGGTATTTATTTAATAAAATAAATGGATGCAATTGTAATCTCTATGTTCATGTGTGAGCCGATGGATTTCTTGTGGGTTGTAATTACAATGGTTGGAATCAATATAAATTTAAAAATTCAAAAAGGAATAAGTTATAAGATACTACAATAATTGTCATGAGAAAGATTAGAATAATATATTGTAATAAATATCAATTTAATAATTCATAAAGAAATAAATTATAAGATACTAAAATAATTGACGTGAGAAAGATTTAAAAATATATTGTAATCAATATAAATTTAAGAATTCGTAAAGGAATAAGTTATAAGATACTAAAATAATTATCATGAGAAATATTTGAATAATTGATTGTAATCAATATAAATTATCTATTTCCTCACATTTGGTGCCCCCCCCGCGCGGTACGGTACATATTCTCGTTTTAGGGTTTTCACCGAAACAACACAATCATATTCTTATAAGTCGTCGTTAGACGTTGTAATCCCGACTCTTGATAGTGAAGTATTTGCTGGCTGGCGTCCGTGGTTTTTCCCTCCCGCATTTGAAAGGTTTTCCAAGTTAAATTCATGTATCCCTTGTGGTCTTGATCTTCTGTTCTTCATCGTTTCGTCATCGTTCATAACAGCTGTTGCTGTGTCGTCGTATGGCTCTTTCGTTCAGCGGCAAGGCAGCAACAGAAGGTGTGCACCAGAGCTTCCGTGACCAACTATATGCACGATGCTCGGCACTGTGCGCGCTCATTTTCGTAGATATTGACATTCAACAGGCATATGACGTATCCCGTCTCCAGGTGTATATATCTACGATCTATTTCGCATTCGGAGATATGAATACTGACTTTAGAGATGCAATCATATTTTTGGATGCTTTATTAAATTCAGGAATCCTGTGTAGCTAGGTATTGCTTCCGATTAATTCCGAAACCCAGTAATACTTTCAGATGCATCGCCGTGGCCCCTTCGCTTATACTGATGATTACTTTCAGATGCTTCAACGCAGGTAGCTTTTCGCTGCATATTGTCGACAGGGAAAGGGGCTGAAAGATGCGTTTGCAAGTTGTAGCTTACGCATTTCCTACACGTATATTGCACTTCATTATCCGGAAGGCATTTTTTATAAAGAAAAAACATTATCCGGAAATGGATGCTGGATATATAGGAAGACAACTTAAAAAAGAAAAGAACAGGTATTTTTTTTCCACCTCAGCTGTTCCACCACATTCCTGATCCGCCATGTCAGAAGCGTTAGCTTGTCCATCCTGCGTGTGTGGCACCGGTGCTGGCAAGTCTCGCTAGCAAGATGAAATCCACAGCATCTGAGAGAAAATCTAGCTTTTGGGATGTCTTTCTGAAAAAGTTTGAATCGGACACATACGGAAATCTGTTGAATCTTGTCTCAGGTAATGCTTCTAATATCTAGATAGTGTGTGTATTCAGCTGCATACGTAGCAGATACAGTACGGCGTACTACGATATTTGTGGGTGTTTGTGAACTGGGTGACTGGGTCTCAGACTCTCAGTCGTCAGTTTGCGGAAACAAAAAACATCTGGGCAACCTATGCTACAGACTACAGAGACAACAATGGTCGTCAAAGGCCTAGAAAGGTGCGGGCTGCGTCCTGTAACGCTGCGACAATAGATGGAGCCCAATAGTTTCGTGGGCCTCAGTGGGCTTTCTAGATTTTACCTGTGTGCGAGTCAGGAATGTGTGCTAGGCTGCTAGCCGTAGGATTGCTCGGGTGAGTTTCAACGGTGGATACTCTCAGAACGGTGGCACCCCCACGGCAAGCCCGCCGCCGGCCGCTAGCAGCAGCGGCGGCCGGAACGGGGCCCAAGCGTGCCGCTCCTCCTCGTCCTCTTCCTCTTCCTCCAAGGTGAGAAGCTAGGCTCTTCTCCCCAATCTTCCTCGTTCTTTTTGTAGTTGAGATTTAGGGTGGATTCCTGCGCGGGGGCTGGGACGGGGACATCAACGCCAACAATGCTGGGCAGGCGACCTGGGGGCGGAGGGTCTCTCCGCCTATTGCTCGCCCCCT
The DNA here is from genome assembly GCA_031894775.1 of Chloris gayana. NCBI lineage: Eukaryota > Viridiplantae > Streptophyta > Magnoliopsida > Poales > Poaceae > Chloris > Chloris gayana. The sequence goes on from JAUNZO010001619.1 coordinate 291,889, forward strand.
ATGGTGCTGCGGGTGCTTTTCGTGCGGCAGCTCATAGCGCGGGCCAAATCGCTGCCACCTCCAGTAGGTGCGGCAGGGACGAGATGGCTGCACGGGGCCGGCGGCAGGGAGCTTAAGGAGGAGGAGGAGACAGTCCCGTACGCTGACGTGCCTCGGCCGGGGAGGAAATGGGAGCGGAAGCCGTACGTAACGCCGATGAAGGTCCTCATCCGGCGGGCCAAGGAGGAACGCCGCATCCGGAAGGAGAACCCGTGCCGGGTGCTCGAGCACCCACCCGACAACGGCCTCCTCGTGCCGCACCTCGTCAAGGTCGCGCACCGCGTGTACGCTGCCAGGGAGAGACTCCTCGACGGCCTGACGAAGCTCGTGGAGGGCGAACCCGCTGTGCCATTGAAGCGATGCAGGTGAACACACTAGTTCCTGCAAATTTAAATTTTGCCGTCGCATGCCCTTTATTTACTCACATAGGGGCGACTTGTTCTTGTCAGATATTGTGCTGAGGTGCACGTCGGCCGCGTCGGGCATGAGATCAGGACTTGCGAGGGCGTGACAGCGCCGCCAGAAACTCGCTGCACGTTTGGAGGCCGGGGACCGTGCGGGATGTCGTCGGCTTCCCCTACTGCTACCACCTCTTCGACCGTGTTGTGAAGCCCAGGGTAGTGCATAAGGAAAAATACGACGTTCCAAGGCTCCCTGCCATTCTGGAGCTCTGCATCCAAGCAGGCGTGGATGTGGAACGTTACCCGACCAAGCGGCGAACCAGACCGGTCTACTCCATTGAAGGCAGGATCACAGACTTTGAACCCGATGAAGGAGACAGCCCCGAAGCAGAGACGGCACTTGAACCGGTGTCCACAACATTGTCATCTCTGCCTGCAGCACCAGTTGCAGTCCGTTCTACTTCAGCTGATGGTGGGACTGGGGAAGGGAAGGTTGAAGAGGAGATCCCCCTGCAGGAGCTGGCCTCCAGGACGCTGCAGTCATGGCTCGACATGCGGTCAGGAGCGGCGAGGCTGATGAAGAAGTACAAAGTGCACACCTGCGGGTTCTGTCCAGAGGTGCAGGTGGGACCAAAAGGGCACAAGGTGCGGATGTGCCGGGCCACCAAGCATCAACAGCGGGACGGGCAGCATGCGTGGCAGGAGGCGACGGTGGACGATCTGATCCAGCCGAACTATGTGTGGCATGTTGTGGATGATGGCACGCTGCCAATGGCCAACGAGCTGAAGCGGTACTACGGCAAGGCCCCCGCGGTGGTTGAGCTGTGTGTCCAGGCTGGCGCGCCTGTGCCCGCAGCGTTCAAAAGCATGATGCGGCTTGACGTCGTGCCACCTGCGAGGGATGAGTACGACCTTGTCGCTTGAGACAACAGCAGGTTAGCTATCCATGTCTTTACAAGATAATCAAGTGCTGTTAATTCTACTGCGGCGACATTGCTTGCCATGAGCTACTTGTATTTCAACACTGTGGTTGGAGAAAACTCTGGCACTTTGTTCGTCTTGTTCAGGAATTTCTCTTTTCAAATGTTGCAAATGTCATCTTCAAAATTCTATTAGTGAAACTAGTTTGTAGTTGCTGCAGGTACAATGGATGATGTCCCTAGTTTAAGTTTCCATTTCTTTGTTGTATGCATGCTTATCCAGAAGTAGAATGTCTCCCGTGCTATAGTCTAGAAAATAAACTGCAATGCTAAAGTTCAGCACTCATTCATATTCTTGCTAAGATTTTACCTAGAAACTATTAATAACACAGCTTGCTAATGTTCACTGTTTTTAATATTTAAATTACAAACAGAATTTCAAACTTGCAGAACTGTTAATTATATTTATTTGTTGCTTGTGCACCATGATTGATTGGAGTTTGATGCATGACAAGGGCTATATACACATGTATTTGTTAGATTGAATTTTCATTAGCCCCCACAGCTAGAACTGATGTTTGGACACCTTTTCAGTTTTCATAGATCTTTCTCTTATATTCAGTGCATCAATGTAATGCATAGACAGGACTTTAATATAATGTGCCTTATTGTAACTCACATGGTTCTTGTGATGAACAGGGTCAACCTACGAAGGATATGATATTAAATCTTACTCAACTGGTAACTGCACAGGACTTTCTCTCATACAGTGTTACTACAAGAGACCTTCAGCCTGCAAATGCGATCTGGGATTGTCTTACATTTCAATCACGCGACATGAAGCATCTTCAGAAGGTATTCATCAGCATCTGAGGGAGTCCTCACTTCCCATTCCGATCTTAGAAAACTTCTTATTGACACTGATAAAAGCGGGTGTTATATTGCTGAATCTTAGAGGCCCTGAGACTCTTTATGATATGCATCCCTTCTTGTGTAATCTTTTTGCCGGTCCAGTAATTGTTATGCTGCAAACAACACCATTCTATTTTTTTAACTTTGCAGATTTAATCAATTGTGTTGACACATTAATTAATGGTGAGATATGCAAGTTCTATTGAAATATGCAACAATTATGTTGCCCACTTTATGCCAATACCATGTCATCAAGATCTTTGTTGTGAGAGTCAATGAACCTTGAAGCTTAACTTTGCATCATACATGTTTACATGTTTTAGCTAAAAGGGGAGTGGATGCATGTTACTACTGTATTTCAGTATATCTTAATGCAACATATTTTCTCTACTCATTGGGTGTCCCGTGAGACATGATGACAGGACATAATCCGTCTTCCTAGGCTGTTTTGCTTTCTATAGAAGGCACTGCTCAAATTTATATGTCATGCGGGCGCCAAAGAGCAAGAAGGGTTCTCATCTTCGACTGATTGCTAATGACTGATGCACAGGTGCAGTTAAACTTCTATTATTTTATCTGCTATTCACTAGGGCTGCAGTCCGCAGAGTTTCTCAGCAACGTTGATTTTTCTGTTTAGACAGGATGGAATGGGTGAGAAGAGTTTTTGTTATAACCCCAAAATAGCCAGTTTTCTTGTCAAATGACAAATTAACCAATTCATTTTGCTAAGGTGAATCATCTTATTTGAAATAATTAGGATCAACTGTTTAATATCAATTTTGAACATATGCTTGATATACGCTATTCTCATAATGACTGCAGTTTCAGCAGTATTATGCTGTCTGAACGCCATGCTGCTTCTTACTTGGTACACAAAAAGCCTGAAATAGTTGGGCTTGAGGTTTTTGTGACTCGTGTGTAAACTTCTACCAGTAGAAGCCTGAAATAGTTATATGACTCGTGGGCTTGAGGTTCACAAAACTAACCACGATCCTCTACCAGTAGAAGAATGCAACTTTTTGTTGCTGCTTAAACTTCTTGGGCAGAGTGGGATTCCATAACTGGCTATCAAACAGCATTTTGGGTTTGCTGTGTAAACATATGGCTCTAGATTATTTTATTCAATTTAGTGCTTTAGGATATTAGGTATTAGAATTTTAAATAACGTTGAAAACTGCAATGAGGTTTTTGTCTGATGGTTCTAAGGATTGTGCAGGCTGAAGCACCGAGGAAGGCATAATGTGAAAAGGATGTTAACTGCCAAGGTGTACGTTGGGATGTCTATTGAAGCTATATAGCAACTAGGGGCTTGACATACATTGCAATGACTTGTGTGTTATTTTGATTTCTAGTTTTACTTAATCCAGCAATGAAATTTACCTGTATTGTTTTTACTTTTAGTAAAGTAAGACAAACTCAAATGACTGAGTTGTGAATTGTCTTTAACGAGAGATTTAATGATACGTCTTCCAGATCCATTTAGTAAATCAGACAGACATTTAACAATGTGAGGCAGCAAGTAAAATCTCGTACAGTAAGTGGGTAGACTGGACAGACAGGTGTTTGCTAGGATTAATCTGGCTGCCGGGGAAATTTATTTCCCTTTCCATGGTGGAAGTCTGTTGCTTCCTCATGTACGCTATGGAGTATGGACCCCATGACATGGTCATCAATAGGAATCCCCAATTGTTGTAGGGGCAGTTGGCCCAATTGTCAATTGAACATATTAGCAATTATGTGCTGTTCATCGTGATCCACTCCAAAGATGTACTAGGCTTCACTTTTACGGTGATTAATTCAGAGTCCAGAGAGCCACTCAAAAGTAGTACAAGATGAACTAGCGGTGTAGAATAGTCTTCAACTCTTCATCCCCCTCCGTCGTGATCACAGTATCATCCGCATATTGGATATTTGTAATCCCATCAGGCACCAGCCAAGGATTCAGCCACCAGGTTGAGGAGCAAGGGGAGAATAAGGATCCCCTTGCATCAGCCCAGTTGCTTGAATAAAGGTCTAGAGAAGTTTAATGTCTGCCACATTTTATTTAGGAAAAAAATGTCGATGATGCATTCGCTGGATGCCCGAACAAGACCTTGTTCTGTATGTATTTATAACTCACCAGTGCCGCGCTCATGTTTGCGTTCACAATTCCACCTCCATCGACGTACGCACAACACCATGGCGGTGGCTCGACAAAGGTTCCGTCCGATCGAGCTGTGCTCATCGGAGGGGCGGTCGCGGCAGACGGTTGCCGCCGACCTCGACGGCACGCTGCTCCTGTCCCGCAGCGCGTTCCCTACTACCTCCTCATCGCGCTGGAGGCCGGCAGCCTCCTCCGCGCGGCGGCCCTGCTCGCGTCCGTGCCCTTCGTCTACCTCACCTACGTCTCCGTCTCCGAGCCGCTGGCCGTGCGCGCGCTGCTCTACATCGCCGTGGCGGGGCTCAGGATCAAGGACATCGAGCGCGTGGCCCGCACGGTGCTGCCCCGGTTCTACGCCGGCGACGTCCACCCGGAGGGCTGGCGCGTGTTCCGCTCGTTCGGCAGGCGGTGCATCGTCACGGCGAGCCCAAGGGTGATGCTGGAGCCGTTCGCGAGGGAGTTCCTGGGCGCAGACGTGGTCATCGGCACGGAGCTGGAGGTGGACGGGTCCGGGAGGGCCACGGGTACGTTGCCGAGCCCGGGGTGCTCGTCGGAGATCACAAGAGGCGGGCGGTGATCAGGGAGTTCGGCGACAAGCTGCCGGACGTCGGGTTGGGGGACCGGGAGAGCGACTTCGACTTCATGTCCGTCTGCAAGGTACGTCTGGATCCTTCAGTTCTCTCGTTCGATCGTTAACCTTCCCGGCGTGCGTGTTTCATTGGAGAACGCGTTCTGCTGCTTAACCTTCACATCGGCTTAGCATTATGCACGCAGCAAATGGAATGAGGTGACACGACGGTAGCGTTAATAGAACAAATGTACGGTGAGTTCCCTGACGCCTGACTGTAGATCTCAAGTCCTGTCAGGCTATCGGACATTCGACCTGCCGTGCATTTCCTCCGTTGTCTTTATGCTGTGACACTACCTATTCAGCACTTTACGAGGAGTGACATTGTGTACGAATCCGGTAGTTGCGGTGGTTGTGTCAGTCTCTGTGTCCTACTGAACTTTTTTTCTCTCTCCATGCCCATGGAAGTTGAGTTCTGACAATCCTACTGAATTTAGTTTCAGACTTAGAGATCTGGTCCCGTTTCCAGAATGCATTTCTGATCCCAATTAAGCTCACACCAAGCAAGATACACGCTGTATTGCGCTGTGCGGATAGAGATCGCTGAGCAACGGATTGGATTGGGGCCAAATCAATGCCGCATTGCTTCCGCCATGGGGTCGTTTTGCTGGCACTGGTCCTGAACATCTTGGAAGGGAATTGGTAGTACAGCATTTGGGTTGGACATCACGTGTTCACGCTCGGATCTGGACGCACGCTCTTTCAGTCGTATGGCATGCCCTGATCATGCACTGGGTACCACCAGGAAGCAGGGACGAGTACCGTCGTACTGCATGCTGGGCCAACCACGCCACGCCCTGTCCGGTAGAAACTCGTGCACTGCATGTCCATGTCGAGAAGGTGTGCAGTTGTTGCTTTACGAAACCGGCAGTTGCTCTTTTTTCCTTTCTAATAACGATCGAAGCTTATCGTAGCAGCGGAATGGAAGCGTGACGGTTATCATGCCGATTTGCGTGCAGGAAGCGTACGTGGTGACGCGGAAGCAGTACCGCGCGGTGCCCCGTGATCAGCTGCAGAGCCGCGCCGTCCTCCACGACGGCCGCCTCGTCCGCCGCCCGACCGACATCAACACGCTGCTCACCTTCCTGTGGCTGCCGCTCGGCCTCGCGCTCGCGCTCTTCCGCGCGCACGCCACGCGCCTCCTCCCGCCGCGCGCCGCGTTCTACGCCCTCAAGCTCGCCGGCGTCAAGCTCGTCGTGCGCGGCCACCCGCCGCAGCCATCCAAGAGGAACGGCCGCCGCCCGGAAGGAGTCCTCTTCGTGTGCAACCACCGCACCGTGCTGGACCCGGCCGTGCTCTCCATCGCGCTCGGCCGCGAGGTGACCTGCGCCACGTACGACACCGACCACTCCATCTCCGCCGATCAGCCGCGGGTCGCGCTGTCCGGGGACCGCGACACGGACGCGGCCCGCGTCCAACGGCTACTCGACGAGGGCCGCGACGTCGTCGTGTTCCCCGAGGGCGCCACGAGCCGGGAGGCGTTCCTGCTGCGGTTCAGCGCGCGGTTCGCGGTGCTCACGGACCGCATCGTGCCGGTGGCCATCCACACCAGGGAAACCATGTTCCACGGGTCCGTGGTGCGCGGGCGCGGGCGCGTGGACCCGTACTTGTTCTTCATGAACCCGCGGCCGGCGTACGAGGTCACGTTTCTGAACCAGTTGCCGCGCGAGCTCACCTGCGGCGGCGGGCGGGCGGCGGGCGAGGTGGCGGACTACGTGCAGAAGGTCCTGGCTGCTCAGCTCGGGTTCGAGGGCACCAGCATCACGCGCAAGGATATGTACAGGGTGCTCGGCGGCAGCGACGAACGCGTTCCACTCATGAAGGAATAAGGAAAACAGAGTATTACAGGGTCTTGCCATTTTAGATGGTTTGCAGTCCGTATATTTGTAATAAGAACTCAGAAACGCCATTATATATATCAATATATGTTATCTTGCCTTTTGTAATTAATGCCCTACAGAGAAATAAGAGGGTTGCTAATTTTCTCTCTATCTTTACTCCCCTGGTATTGAGCTGAGTTTCCCTCTGGCACTCATTCACCGTCCAAGGTCCCACTCCAAGTTGCGTTCGTTGAAGAGCACTCCAAATCCACAAATCTCCAAAACTCACGAGCAGCCTTACTACACGTAGGATCGAACCGGCATTACAATATCTCTACATGATCACACCAGCCAATGACTGACCGCCAGATCTGTACTTGATATCTTTCAAAAAGCACACGAAACAACAAACCCAATAACGGTACGGTAGCGCCGCGTCTGCGTGTCACTGTGTCAACATGCCAGGAGACGGCAGTAGTACTACAACACATCAGACGCTTCACTACTCTGTCACGGTGCAGGGGAGGACGACACGTAGCGCAGGAACTCGGCGTCGGCGAGCAGGCACACCATGGTCTCCGGCGCGAGGCAGACCTCGACGTCGACGCTGCCGTCGCCAGTGCCGCCCCGGGAACGCCGACATCTTCCCGTCGAACTTGTTGGCCCGCCCGCTCCGCACCGCGAGCGCCCGGCCCCAGCCGAAGTCGTTGCCGTCGTACATCGGGAACCGCGGCGAGCTCCCCATCGTGAGCGCGGCGCCGTCGGGGTTCCCCAGCGGGAAGCACCGCGGCTCCGCCTCCCACTCCGCCGCCGCCTTCCGGATCGCCGCGTCGTCGCGCGCAGACCACCGTCGCGTTCAGCCGAGCCGCCGCCCAGCCCAGCCCGTGGGACGCCAGCTCGGACACCGTCGCGGTCGTGGCCACGCTCTGGATCGCGTTACCGAAATACACCGGCGAGATCGCGGGGCGCAGGCGGTGGCGGCAGTTCACGGCCATCCGGAACGTCGCCGTCGCGCCGGGCGGCAGCGCCCGCCGCGACCGCGTCACGGCGCGCCAGATGTGCGCGCACAGCGACTGGAATGACGAGACCTCGCGGCGACCAGCAGTGTTGTGCCCGTCGTGCGCAAGCTTGCCTTCCGCCTCGGCGTTGGTGCGGTTCCAGCGGTTGGCGGTCGCCTTGAGCTCGCGGATCGAGGCGGCGCTGAAGTGGAGGACGCGCTCGCGGAGCGGCGCGTCGGCGTCGAACGTCACGGCGGGGCCGGCGTTACCGGGGAAGCGGAGGACGGCGGTGGACTCGCCGAAGAAGGCGCGGCGGAAGTCCGGCGGGGACCTGGACCGGCGGCGCGCCGCGCGACTGCCCCGCCCACGTGTTGAAGAAGTGCCAGAAGGAGGTGCCGTCGACGACGGCGTGGTTGGCGACGACGCCGACGAACACGGCGCCGTCGCCGAGCACGGTCACCTGGAACGACGCGAGCGGGCGGCGGTGGCCGTCGTAGCTCACCGTCCGGTCCATGGGGAACAATCCCTTGGTGAGCCGGGTCGGAACGTCGGCGTCGGGAACGAGGAAGTCGCCGAGCGAGAGGGCCGGCGCCACCGCGTGGTGGAACTCGACGGCGGCCGCGTCGTCCTGGCACCTGATCACGATGGTGCCGTCGGTGAGCGTGACGAGCCGGCCGGCGAGCGCCGGGAACACCGCGAGCGCGCGCGAGAGCGACGTGGCCAGCGCGGACACGAGCGAGGACGTCGGCACGCCGGGTGGCGGGAAGAAGAGGCCCTTCTGGATGTAGTGGCACGACAGCATCGGCATGTCGGAGACCGAGAGCTTCAGGTCCCCGAGCGACGCGGAGGCCGCCGGACGAACGGTCTGCTTCGAAACGACGGAGATGGGCGGGACGTCCGTGCAAGCCATTTTGTCCGACGGCGCGATTGCCGTGGCCGGGGCTGAACCGGCGACTGCCGAGACAGCGTCGACCTTGGCATCGGCAGATATAGGAGGAGTCGCCATTTTGCTCGGCAGCGCTATGGAAGGGGCCGAGACTGCCTCGACCATGGCGTCGGCGGAGATCGGCGGAGCCATCCCGCCACCGCTTATCCGCACTGGATTGTGTGGTGGTGCCTTGGGCTTTGCTCGGCACCGGGCGCGTTTTATAGGCTCCAAGGGCACGGGTTCATGCACCTGTAGTTCTTCAGTACCAATCGCGAATTCATCATGTTCATGTCCTATCTTTGGACATTCTGATGGTTCTTCTATCACTCTCAGATACCCAGGGCTGCAGCCTCTGCAACCTCCAGGTTGTATATGATTGGAGTAGACAAATCAGAAAAAAAAACGGTTCATGCACCTTCAGCTCTTCAGTTCCAATCGCCAATTTAAAACGGTCCAACCTTTGTACGCTCTGATGGTGCTTCTATCACTCTCAGATGGCCAGGGGTCCATACCAAACCTCCAACATCCAGGTTGTACTATACCAGTATGAGGTTGTAAGATTAGAGTAAAGAAATCTAGAAAGAATTTGAGAAACTTGGGAAACAAATCGCGGTTTCCACTTATACGGGAGAAGAGGTCATCAGAGGT